>QRFJ01003770.1:0-192840 GCA_006176705.1 Cocos nucifera | reverse complement strand
ACTAACCTCTTTACACTTCCTCTATGTACATCTTCTGTGAAAGTCCTAGCATCCTATTCGGTTTATCCCTATGACCTTAATTCTAGAATAAAGGATGCTTTCACCTAGGTCTTTCATGAGAATTCTTTGGACAACCACATCTTAGATGATGTCAACATGGGAATATCATTCTCAATAAGGAGGATGTCATCCACGTACAATACGAGGAAGACAACAGCGCTCCCACTGACCCTTTTGAAAACACATGGTTCCTCTTCATTTTTGATGAAACCAAACTTTTTGATCACATCATTGAACGAGTGTTCCAGCTCCGAGATGCTTGCTTAAGTCCATATATGGACCTTTGCAGCTTGCAAACCTTGTGATCAGTATCACTGGATGTGAAACCTAGCGGCTGTTCCATATAGATATTTTCCTCAAGATATCCATTTAGGAATGCCATTTTCACGTCCATTTGCCATATTTCATAATCGAAATAGGCTGCAACAGCAAGCAATGTGCGGATGGATTTAAGCATAGCTACTGGAGAAAAGGTATCCTGATAGTCAATGCCTTCACGTTGACTATAACCTTTTGCCACCAGTCTAGCCTTGAATGTCTCCACATTTCCATCTGCACCAATCTTTCTCTTGAAGATCCATTTACACCCAATAGGTACTATACCTTCTGGTGGATCTACCAAGGTCCAGACTTGGTTTGAGTGCATTGAGTCGATCTCTGACTTCATTGCCTCAAGCCATTTCTCAGAGTCGATATCTGATATCGCCTCGTTGTAGTTTTGGGATCATCACCATGAGCACATTACCTATGAGAATAATTTCTCTACGTCCTCTGAAATTATACCTAAGTATCTTTCAGGGGGACGGGAAACTCTTTCGCATCTATGAGGTGAGGAGGTAGTGTTTCTTATTGGCTCAACCTGATTTGTCCACTGGTCTTAGCTCGTTCTGCTTGTGAGACTTTCTCATCAAAGCTTAATCTGCTTTCCAATGCCACTATCTTGAATAAACTATTTTTCAAGAAATATGGCATGTCGACTCACAATCACATTGTGGTCTTCTGGAATGTAGAAATAGTATCCTAATGACTCTTTAGGATATCCTATGAATCGAGCTCTAAAGGACCTAATTCTAAACTTGTCCGCTTGTTGTCTTTTGACATAAGCCGGAAACCCAAATTCTGAGATGACTCAAACTTGGTTTCTTACCGTGCCATAATCTCATACGGTGTGGTAGGAACGGTTTTAGAGGGAACCCTATTCAGTAAATAGATTGAAGTTAATAAATGATGTCCCCAAAGGAAATCTGGAAGGTCTGTGAAGCTCATCATGGATCGAACCAATCCAATAGAGTCCGATTTCTCCGTTCTGAAACTCCGTTGAGTTGAGGTGTTCCTGGTGGAGTCCATTGAGAGACTATGCCATTTTCTATAAGATAGTCTAGGAATTCCCGGTAAGTATTCACCTCCTCGATCTGATCGAAACCTTAATGGGTTTTCCAGTTTGTTTTTTTACTTATGTCTGAATTCTTTGAACTTTTCAAAAGCTTCAGACTTGTGTCTCATAAGATACACATACCCATACCTAGACAGTCATATCATAAAGGTAATGAAGTAGACAAAATTGCCTCTAGCCGCACATCGAATGGGCCGCACCATCAGTATGTACTAGGGCAAGGAGATCTTGGCCCCTCTCCCATGCCAACAAAGGGAGTTTAGTCTTTTGCTTGAAGACAGATATCACAAGTTGGATATGACTCAAAGTCAATGGACTCAATAGCCCATTTTTCTCCAATTTTGTTAATCCTATCTTTGCTATATGACCTAATCTAAGGTGCCATAGATATCTATCGTTTGACTATCCTAGGTCTTTGGATTCACGTTTTGCTCGATAGTTAAAACAGGTACATCAATATGCAACTGATAAAGACCATTAACAAGGAAACCATTTGCAATTTTATTCTTTCATAAAGAATGTTACAATGGTCCTTAAGAGAGGTGATCACTAACCTTCTTGTGCTAAGCATGAACAGAAATCAAATTCCTGCTAGCTGCAGCACATATGGAAAACTCTAAGAGGGGATTAATACCCTTCAGACATGGTATTCATCTTTCCAAGAAGATGTGCCCCAGCACACCTGAGGAAATAGAACGCATGAGCAAGATCCCTTATGCTTCTGCAATAGGGAGCCTCATGTATGCCATGCTATGTACACGACCTGATATAGCCCATGCTGTGAGTGTCACAAGCAGATATCAGTCAAATCCAGGTGAAGAACACTGGACTTCTGTGAAATGTATCCTTAAGTACTTGAGAAGAACTAAGGATATGATGTTGGTCTTTGGTAATGGAGAACTCCAAGTCCAGGGATACACAGACTCGGACTTCATGTCCGATATAGATGATCGAAAGTCGACATCTGGCAGACTGTTTGTGCTGGAAGAGTTCCAAGCAAACGGTGATACCATCTCATCCGCGATTACCTTGAGAAAGGTTACGTTGAGGTCAAGAGAGTCAACTCCACAGATAATGTGGCAGACCCACTTACAAAGCCGTTGGGCCAGCAGAAGATCGAAGCCCACCTTGAGAAGATGGGACTTAGACTTGTAGCCAATTGGCTTTAGGACAAGTGGGAGATTGTTAGATATATGTGCCCTAGAAGCCAGAATTGGCTGACACTTGTAATACACTTCTAGGGGCAAAATTATAATTTTGACTATAATTAATAAAATGGGTTATTTTCTATCACATATGTGTATTTAGTGTCTGTGATACATCCTTTGAGTTAATGGTAATGATAATTCATATTTTCAAGAGTTGAAAATTTAAGACATGAATAATCATTATTAACTCATAAACATGCTCCCGACCATAGGATCATCACGAGGATGGTGATTGATCCGGAAGGTTGGTGTACGATCGCTTCTCTTTAGTAGATGAGTCTTGAGTCTACGGTGTGGAGACACCGGAGCGAGAGTACAGGTACTCGTTAGAGAACGAGGGCACTGAGCGTGACCACCTCGAGTAGTCATTAGGGAGTCTACCTTCTCGTCAATGACTGACTCGATGCTGCAGTAGTGTGTCTGGTTCTTTGACCTGAGGATGCATCGGCAGTTCACCTTGAGGGTGTTATAGTTTGACTACACCATTACTCGGTCTCCTAGCCATATGGAACCCTGAGGTGTATGTTGGCTATAGCATGTTCATTGTAGGAACTGGATTGCATCAAGATGGAATCTATCTACCTCGGTGGTAGAGGAGCAGCCCTATGATGATCATGAGAATCAAGTCCAGAAATCCATGGCCATGGTAGAGTGAAATAATAGAAAGAGTTTCTATTTAGATTTTCACATTGGACTCGAATCGAATGATTACATCATATGACAGAAGACTAGGGTTTGACGAGTTTCACCTTAACCCTAATCTGATCGGGGCTCAAGATAGAAGAACTTAATCACACAGGTAGCTGCACCAAGAGGTTCGCATTCAGCTCTGATGGGTTGCCACCATATACTGCTAGGTGTCACTGGTGGATTTTGGGAGCAATTAGAATGATTTAGATGATCGATCATTCTAGCTGTTCGAATCAGAAGAGTTCTGATCCATCGAAAGGAGTTTCGATGATGTCGATGATAGAGATCATGACATATCCCATTACCATACAGAACTGAACCTAACTGGGTCACACAAACAAGGGTTTGAATCTGGTGATCATCAATTGAACTGATCTAGTTCAATTGATCTGAATGAGATTCAATTAGGTTCAAGGAAAATCGTGCTAGCACTCGATTGAACCTAACGTTCTTCTTTTGCTATCATAAATAAGTTCATCCTGACTGAGCCAAAGGAGTTTGTGCTCAATCAGAGGCCTTCATATGGTCTGACTGGAGGTTGTCCAAGTCAGAAAAGGTTGTCTTATTTTGTAAGACATTACCTGCCATTTTTGGTCACCTGCCATTTCTTGTTCTTTGACTTTGGTCAAAAGTCTACCTTTGACTGGTCAAATGTTGACCATTGACACTTTGACTTTTGACCACATGTCATGCACCTATTGGAGAGCTGGTGGGGGCCTGTCCCCCTGCCAGAACCTGGCAAGGAGAAGGGCGCACGCCAAGGGTGGCGTGTGCCCAAGTTGGAGGCGCCTAGGAGTCCCTTGTTGGACAAGGACTCCATCTCCTTTTTGGATTCCAATTAGAGTTCTCCTAAGAACCAACTTTGACTGGTCTTAGGCACCCTCTAAGGAGGAATCCAGGGGACTCTATTCCCACCAATCAGATTTAGATCTGATTTCACAAAGGGTTGTGATTGGTTGGAAGAAGAGAAGTTGGATCACAGACAGTCTATAAATAAGACCCTGCACCCAACCCTAGATGGTGATAGGAAGTGATTGAAAGGAATCACAATTCCCCATGCCCCAAGGCTGCCTCTCCCCTCTTCTCCTCCATGCCAAACACTCTTCTCCCCTTCCTCTCCACGTCCAAAAGGAGTTTTGGACTTTTGGTTGGTGCGATTCAGATCAAAGAAAGGCGATCAAAAGCTAGAAGGCTGCACTGCTGCAAAGGACGACTGCTGATCTTCAAAAGGAGTTTTGAAGATCCTCCAGATCAGATCCAGATCTGATTTTTGGAGGTGTGATAGAGAAGAAGAGGATCTCCAGATCCAACCCGAGTGGATACCGGTAGAGGCCAGGCACTTGCGTGGCTAGATCCAGAACCTTCCGCTGCAATACAGGATCATCAACGGGTAATAGGATTACCCAATATCAAGGTAAATTAAATTTGATTTAATTTATCTTATTTTATTTTATTTTTAAAATAATAAGAATCAGATCTGAAACATATCAAGATCTGATTAGATCAAGAGAAAAAAATTTTTGAAATATATCTCTTGATCTGATCAGATCTGAACGAACCTGGATCCGGGAAATCAGGATTTTCCTTCATATAGGGCTGCAAATGGGAGGAGCGAGCTAGATTGGTCTGTTGAGGAGATGGGTATAAAGGTTGATTATAATATGATGGCTGGATAAACTGACTAGGCTGGCTATTATTATAGGTATAGTTTTGGTATTGGGGCCTATTTTGATAGTTTTGGATAGGTAAAATTTGGATTTGAGCCTGAGTCTGTTGGGATGTCCAAGAAAAATTATAGTTACTTCAATCTGAATTATATGAATTTGAAAATGGGTCATTTGGAGTATCCTTGAGTAGCTTGAACTTGTTCTTGGATAAAATGTGAAAATTGTGCAGCCATAGGACATTCACTCACATGATGGGTTGGGCTTGCACAGATTGAATAATCCTCCTAATAATTAGAAGATGATGTGAATTATGCAGAAGATTGTTGACCTAGAATTAGGAGTTAATCTATTTTTTGAGCAAGAAGGTCAACTTTACCTAATTTTTGGACTATTAGGTTCAGATTAGCCATTTGATTATTATGGTTGGGTTCAACTAGATTAGGTAAAGTAATTTTCTACCATACATATATTAGTGCAACCCTAATGTGTGGTTCAAAAAAAAATTTTAGATTTTTTTTTATATTTTTTTATTATTTTATTATATTAAAGATTAATTATTTTATTTATTAATTAAGTTTAATTATTTTTTTAATATTTTTTAGTTAGTTAAATTTAATTTTTATTTTATTTTATTTTATTTTTTTAGAGGAGAAAGAAAAAAAAGAAAGAAAAGTTCTCAAGAAGAGGTCCTAAGGAGTCCTAGAACTAAGAAGAGAGAGAAGAATTAAATTTAATTAGGTTTGATGTTGGTTAGCAATCAAGTTGGTCAATCAATCCTGACTAAGGGTTATCCTAGATCTAGACAGCTCCTAACTGCCAAGGTCACCTTCAAGCCCTCCAAGTGTAGGATTAGCCAATCAACTAGCTAGGTAAGTGTAAGATCGGTGGGAGTCCCCCTGTTGCTTGCCTTAGACACCAATTGTGCTTGGCCAGGTAAGCGAACGGAACCAATTAGAAACCACCTTCCTTTGGGCCCAGTCATCCCTGAACAACTTTCCTAGACACCAGTCAAATTGACTTATCCTAACCTGGTTTAACTCTTAGGATTCCTTGTCCTATTGAGCTCGAGTTCCTAGGGTTGATGTCTAATTGATTTTAAAATTAAAGGCTTAGGTCAATGCAGGATGCTAGTTGATTATTTATGGGCTAAGGAAGGGTGATCAAATCCCCATCTTATCTTGTTTAATTGGGTTGTGCCCTTAATTTGATTTAATATGAATATGCACACAAAAAAAATTCAATCAAAGGGTTTTATGCAATTTAAACTAGATGCATGCAACTAATTGAATTCTAAAAGGCTTACCTTACTTCCAGCAATCACCAAAAAAATAAAAATAAAAATAAAAATAAAAATAAAAATAAAACTAATATGATGCATGCTCTAAACAGTTAAGGTTTCTAATCTTATCATGAAGCTTTTAATTAGGTTTAAATGAATATTTTTTTAAATTAATTTAAAAATAAAATAAATAAATAAATAAATAAAAAGGAAAGAGTACTAGGGTTAGAATTGATCTCACCAAGCAAAACTCCTGATTCTTTTTGTTCTTTAATCTCTTTTTCTGCAAAATAATAAAAAAAAAATTAGCAAGCAATATTTATAAGAAAGTAGAAATTTTATTTATAATTTATTTACAGAAAAATCAAAGAGATCAAAAATTTAATATCCGTGCCTTCCCCGACAACGACGCCAAAAACTTGGTGCGTTTATCGAAATTATTTTTAATAAATCAAAGAAATCAAAATCAAAAATTAAAAATATTCTCCGACAATGGTGCCAAAAACTTGATAGGAATGCGATGTTGTCGTTAAGACACCGTGTTTATCAGTTTAATCCGACTTCTTAAAATCATTGAAAATGAGTAGATAGCAGTGAGTCGGATCGAATCCATAGGAAATATAGTGTTTTTAGATTTGAAATCTTTGATTTTTGAAAAGAAAAGAAGAAAAGGATTTGAGTTTTTAGAATCAAAAGTGAAGTCAAAAAATTAAAAGCAAAAATTAAAAAGTGCAGAAATTTAAACTTGGTACTAAGATCTATTAGTTAGATCTTAGCATCTACTTGCAATAAAATAAAAAATAATAATTAAAGTATAGAAATTAAATTACAATAAAAATAAAAAGTAAGAAATTAAAGTGTAAAAAATAAAATTTTTATTAATTAAAATTTCAAAATTTAAATACATAGAATTTAAAAAGAATAAAATAGCCTGATCTCTGATCTTGGATCGACATTGGCAGAAAGATGGTGTAGAAGCTCGACTCTTCTTCTCGGCACCCATTGCTTCGAAGCAGCCTTTAACCCATAGCCTGGCTTCGCCCTATACCAAAGCTTCACCTTGATCGGAGATATTGATTTTTGGAGGCCTGGGGTCCTTTTTATAGAGCTAGGAGGGCTGGAAAGTTTGCTTCTAGGCAATGTGGGACTAATGGCCTTTGTAATCATCAAAATCTGAATAAAATTTGAATTAAAATAGCTCTGATACATCTCTAATAAATCTGATAAAATCCAGCCATTCAATAGAAATCCAACGGTCCAAAAATCATCAAAATCGGATGCAGATCAGCTTAGATCGGGTCGGATTAAATTCTGGCCATTGGATCGCGCTTGATGGAGGAAATCTGGCCGCAAATCATGCGCCTGAGAGTTTGATCACCGTCGGAAGCTTTCTGGACCGTCAGATCATCGCCTGGATCAAGCACTGCCATCCGATGGTGATCCGCATGATGTCTGCAGCTGAATCAAATCCGAAAGCAACCACAGCCGTCCGATCCTGACCGCAAACAACCACATCCGTCCGAACGCGCAATCACTGTTCCCATGGATCGCGTGGACCGGCCGCACTGCACACTGCAACCAATCAGCACCTCTGTTGCCGAGCGAAAAGACTAAATTACCCTTGTGAGCCGCGATAAATTTCTGTAGACCCTTTAGGGGTCTAGGTCCACCACGTGGCAAGCTCTAGTTCGTCGGATTTTGCTGAGCTGGCGGTCCACGCCTGGATCATGGACCGGCTGATGGCTTCAACGACTGAGTCGGCTTTGATGGCTTGGCTTGGTGGCTCGGCTTGGCTTGGTGGCTCGGCTTGCAGAGCTGGCTGAGCCGTTTTCTTTTTTATTTAATTTTTGAAACACTACCATGAATTATTTTATTTGCTATTTTTGAACTTTGTTATCATGAACTAAATTTTCTTTTACTAAGGCTAAGGTGTAGCCACTCTTTTGATGCAATATTCAGTATGATTTATTTTTAAATTTTATTCATGAGGAGTATATAAATCTGATCTTAATGCTTTTAGATTACTGGCCATCTTCTAATTGATCTGATGAACATAGATGTTACGGACCAAGTACATCTATGTTAATGCTTCTTGATTATATACCTTGTATTATGAATCAAATTAGAATTCATATGCATGCGGAAATTTTAGTGCGCTTTGGATGCAGCGTATTTTAATTAGAGGGTTTCACAAAACCTAATGCATTAATATTTATTTAAATTACACCTGGACCAAAGGATAATTAATAAATATTAATAGTTTTGCTATGCCTGGACCAAAGGATAGTGAATAAATTAGGAGACTCCACCGTCACATGAAATAAAATTAATCTAAAAATCTGAATATTGTATTGACTGAGTTGGTGAACCGATTGCCTTAGTAATCCATTGCTCTTGAAGTTTAAAACCCTAATAATTTACACTCTCTCTATTTAATTAAAAACTTTTAATTATTTTTTTTATTTTATTTTTTTTAATTTTTTATTCTCATAAATCGATCTTCTAAATAAAGCATAGGAAAGAGCTTTTCAGTACTTATTTTTCAATCCTCTAGGGATGATACTCTACTCATTCACTTTATTACTTGATCGACTGGTGCACTTGCCATAGCTATAAATTAGCACGCATCAAGTTTTTGGCACCGTTGCCGGGGATTGTGTCTAAAATAATATTAAAATTTTGATCCTAGCTTTACTTTAGAAATTTATTTTTAATTTTTATTATTTAAAAAAAAAATTATTTAGTGCATGACACGTACTGGACATAGTAACTTACTACCTTTAGATCCAGAAATTGAAAGGACCATTAGAAGACTACAACAAGAGAGAAACATGGCAGCTGAAGATCCTAACGACATCAATCTAGGATTGGATATGGCGACTGAAGGACAGCATGAAGCTATTCGACCAGTACATCATCCATTAAATGATTACATCACACCATCTATAGCCGATGCAGCTTCGAGCATCAGGAGACCGCCTGTACGAGCAAACAACTTCGAAATAAAATCGGCGATGATCCAGATGATTCAATCAACTGTCCAATTCAGTGGACACATGCATGATGATCCGAATGCCCATATTTCTAATTTTCTTGAACTTTGTGATACTTTTAAAATTAATGGGGTGTCGGATGATGCTATTAGATTAAGGTTATTTCCTTTCTCTTTATGGGATAAAGCTAAAAAGTTGGCTTCATTCTCTTCCTGCAGGTTCTATCACAACTTGGGATGTCCTAGCCCAAAAATTCTTAGCCAAGTACTTTCCACCTTCCAAGACTGCTAAGATGCGCAACGATATCACTTCTTTTATGCAGATGGACATGGAGACACTATATGAGGCTTGGGAGCATTTCAAGGAACTGCTGAGGAGATGTCCACATCATCAACTATCCGTATGGCTTCAGGTACAAACTTTCTATAATGGTTTATCTCCTACTAATCGTTCTATGATTGATGCAGCAGCAGGAGGAACCATTAATCAAAAAATGGAGGAAGAAGCCTTCGATCTGATCGATGAGATGGCATCAAATAGCTATCAATGGCAGACAGAGCGCATGATGCCAAAAAGACTAGCAGCTGTGCAGGGAGTAGATTGCGTGCCAACTTACTAGCTGAAATTGCAGCCCTTAGAGCCGAAGTCAACAACTTAAAGGGAACAGCTATGCATGTTCAGAGCATTACTTGTGACCTGTGTGGAGGAGGACACGATACGAGCAATTGCCAGACAGGTAATCCTTTTGCTAAAACAACTGATACAGCTAATTATATTGGTAATTTTTTCAGGCCGCAACAAAACAATCCCTACTCCAACACATACAATCAAGGGTGGAGGCAGCACCCAAATTTCTCATGGAGCAATCAAAATGCAGCACAACAGCCACCCCCGGGATTCCAAGTACCTGAAAAGAAGTCCAACATGGAAGAGCTGATGGTCAAATTTATGCAAAACCAAGAAGCAACTATAAAAAATTTGGAAGCCAAACTTAGGCAGGACCAAACAGCAGCAATTCGAAACTTGGAGATGCAAATAGGTCAAATGGCTAAGATAATCTCCGAGAGACCTCAAGGATCCTTGCCAAGCAATACGGAGACAAATCCAAGGGAGCAAGTCAATGCTATCACCCTAAGAAGTGGTACAAAGCTGGAGGAGCCACATCAGAAGAAAGAGACTGAAGAGCCAACTACAAATAAGGAACCATCAACTCAAATTCGTCAGTCACCAAAACAACCAGCAGATGGATGGTCTCCAGGTATACGATTTGCTGATCCAAATGTGAAGCCCTACGTGCCGCCACTACCATTCCCAGAGAGACAAATACAGCATCCAGATAAGGAATTTTCTAACTTTTTCAAAATTTTAAAGAATTTACATATTAATATTCCTTTTGTAGATGCTATTACTCAAATGCCCAGGTATGCCAAGTTTCTCAAAGAAATCTTAACAAATAAGAAAAAGCTGAAGGAGCATGAGAGAATAAATTTGAATGAAGAATGCTCAGCAATACTTCAAAATAAATTACCACAGAAGCTAAAAGATCCAGGGAGTTTTACTATCCCCTGCATTATTGGTGATTGTAGTTTTGATAAAGTTTTATGTGATTTAGGAGCAAGCATTAATCTCATGCCTTTTTCTATTTTCAGGAAGCTGGGTCTAGGAGAACCAAAGCCTACCACTATTACTCTTCAATTAGCCGATAGATCCATTAAATATCCAAGAGGTATAGTGGAGGATGTCTTGGTAAAGGTAAACAAGTTTATTTTTCCTGTTGATTTTATTGTTCTTGATATGGAAGAAGATTATGATGTACCCCTTATTTTAGGGAGACCCTTTTTAGCTACTGGAGGAGCTTTAATAGATGTTCAACAAGAAAAATTAATTCTTAGAGTCCAAGATGAACAAGTTACTTTTAATGTTTTCAAAGATACTAAACATATTGATGATAATCAAACTTATTTTCTAATTGACATTATTGACAATCCATTATATGAGAATTCTGTAGAAAATAGGTTTGAGACTATAAAAGCGAGCAATGTCAAATTGAAAGAGGACTCGATCAAACATGAAAGTATTCCAATTGAAGTGGCACCAGATTGATCCACTTTAGAACTCAAAGAAAGTCAAGCTGAAGACTATAAATCAGAACTACTAGATAGGTTGTTTCTTTTCTTTTTAGTTTTGATCATTTTTCTTTTCTTTTATTTTTTAGTAATTTGTTGTTGCTCTTTTACTGCTCTGGTGTGTATTTTCAATTTTGCAGAAAAATCAATGAGAACTCAAGCAAAATTTCAAAGCTCCAAAGAACCAGACTGAACCAAATCAGGTGTATTCCTTCCTATCCTTTATTACATCCTTTATTTTTCTTTCTCCTTTAAGACAATGTAGAATAATTAAAAAAAAAAAAATCATGTGTCAAGAAGAAAATCTTGAGCAAGATAAACTGGATAAGTGATAAAAGATAGAATTATTTGCTAATGAATGTAATGAGTTAAAGAAGTAGATTAGTTGGTCAACTTTTAGCAGCCTACTTAGGTCATTAAAAGATTATTAGCACTTTTTATTGCACATGCACACTAACAAGGCAAAGTAGGTATTGATTATAAGGCCAACTGAGGATTCAATTATCACTAAAAATTGGATAATTAATATACATTCTAATCAAAGAAACTTGAATTTAAGGAAAGAGCTACCTGCCTATAAATAAAGTGCAAAAGATAGAGTATATGTGGATTGCCCAAAGCCTAGTAACTGGGTCTCTGCACCTAGGTCAAGTGTGAAAATTCACGTAAAATGGTGAAGGAAAGGCCAGGATGCTCAGCACAAAAAAAAAAAAAAAAAGAAAAGAAAAGGCAGTGTGAAAGCTACCTTAATTCATGAGTATAAAATTGAGAATGTATAGAAAATTGACCAAAATAGGTGATAAGAGAGGATACTTTTGTTCTTTTAATTTAATACTGAAATGCTAAAGTTAGTCATCACGAACACAAGTGCTATAGATCTTTGATGTACTCTAAGAAAGTTTTTAATTGTATTGACTGAAAAATTTGCTTCTGAAGCTCAATGCTTAGTTAGCAGTATTTTCTAAACTTTTTGACCTTTAATCCTAGATTTTATCTTTGTGATGGATAATCTTATTGAAACATGGTATTAAATAAAACATTGCTAAGGGACTAGCAATGACTAAGTTGGGGGGTGTGATAAGTGGTAAAAATATACTAATAAAAGTATTAAATTATAAAATAAATTAATCTATTTCTTTAGAAATTGATATTTTTATTAATCTTATGTAGGAAAGAAGGCCACTAATGTGAAGATCTTATTTTTCTGATTCAGATGAAAAAAATTTCAGACAAAATGGACTTCAAATGAGCCCAAAATTGAATTTCAAAAAAAAAAAAAAAAACTCGGTTCGATCGAAACAACGGACCAACCTGCTAATGCAATGTTGACGTCAGGATGACGTCAGCATTTTTCACGGTGCATGGTGGACCATCTGAAGGGTATTTCAAAAATTTCACAGTAAAAAGCGTGCTCTGATTGGCTGAAGAACAGGCGATCCATGCAACACCGGGCTCACACATGGTCCACGAAGGGCAATTTGGGAATTTTGGCTGATCCAACGGGTGGTTTTCACTGAAACTCAATCGGACGGCCGAAAAAAAGGCATTGATGGACGGCATCCACAGCTCCCGATCGAGATCCAACGGTTGAGATTCATCCCGACGTTAAACTATAGATCAGAAGCCTTCTTTCTATGCGATCAAACAGTCCAAATTCGATCCAATGGTTGATCCAACGGCTGGCATTAAATCTGACTTGATCTGGATTATTTTAAAGGATTTTTGAGTGATTTTTGGACTATTTGATCAATATCTAATGGCCAGAATTACCCAGATCTTAATTTGAGTTGTTTTGGGAGTCTTAAACCTAGTTTTTAATGGATTTTAGGGGGAAATCAAACTCTTTATCTATAAAAATATATTATTTCCATGAAGAAAAAAGAAAAGAGAGAGACAGGGAGAGAGAGAAAGAGAGAGAGAGAGAGAGGGCAAGAGAGAGAAAGAGAAAGAGAGAGGAGAGAGGTAGAAAGAGAAGAGTGATTTGTGAGAAATAAAAAAAAGTTTTTAATTTTTCTACGATAATCAAGGCATCGATCAAGAAGCCTCTTCTTCTTCGCCAAGTTCTCCGCATCAAGAGCAATAGAAAATTAATTTCAGCAATCAAACAGTCTAATTTCTCTATGCTTTTTATTTTATTTGCTATTTTTGAACTTGTTATCATGAACTAAATTTTTTTTTACTAAGGCTAAGGTGTAGCCACTCTTTTGATGCAATATTCAGTATGATTTATTTTTAAATTTTATTCATAAGGAGTATATAAATCTGATCTTAATGCTTTTAGATTACTGATCATCTTCTAATTGATCTGATGAACATAGATGTTATGGACCAAGTACATCTATGTTATTGCTTCTTGATTATATACCTTGTATTATGAATCAAATTAGAATTCATATGCATGCAGGAATTTTAGTGCGCTTTGGATGCAGCGTATTTTAATTAGAGGATTTCACAAAACCTAATGCATTAATATTTATTTAAATTATACCTGGACCAAAGGATAATTAATAAATATTAATAGTTTTGCTATGCCTGGACCAAAGGGTAGTGAATAAATTAGGAGACTCCACCGTCACATGAAATAAAATTAATCTAAAAACCTGAATATTGTATTGACTGAGTTGGTGAACCGATTGCCTTAGTAATCCATTGCTCTTGAGTTTAAAACCCTAATAATTTACACTCTCTCTATTTTTTTTTAAAAAAAAATTAATTAATTAATTAATTATTTTATTTTATTCTTTAATTTCTTATTCTCATAAATCGGTCTTCTAAATAAAGCATAGGAAAGAGCTTTTCAGTACTTATTTTTCAATCCTCTAGGGATGATACTCTACTCATTCACTTTATTACTTGATCGACTGGTGCACTTGCCATAGCTATAAATTAGCCCGCATCAGATCCATACTAAAACCTTCTGTTTTAAGCTTGGTGCTTGCCTAAGCTCGTAAGCCGGCTCCTACCAATCGAAAGTCGACTCCTGAACTATGCCAAATGCTGAAACCATGCCAAATCCATCTTTAAACTTCCTTTGAGCTTGTTCATGACCCAATATTCCTTGAAAGTGTTTGGTTTGACCTCTTTTTGCTTCTCTTTCTTGGTTCTTTCAATCAAAACATGGAGCATCATTGAAATGAGTTTCTATCTTCTTGAAATTTATTTTAAATATTTCAAACAAAATGTCAGTACCCAAAATAGACTCAAAAATTTTGTTATTCATCAAAATCATATCTAAGGTCAATAATCTCCTCCTTTTTGATGATGACAAAATCTTTGAGTTCATGCATAATAATTACAAATTCAAAAAGACATTCAATAGTAAAAAATATAAAATTTCAAATGCAAATTTAGGTTATAAATAATTTCATCCATTTTGTTATAATTTATCATTTTAATTGTAATGATCCTCCTCCTTTCTATTTGTTAATTGTAAAATGTGCCAACAATTTTGAAGTTTCAGAGTTTTATGGTATGTGCCATTATTATGCCACTAATATGTCATTGATGTGCCATTTTGCATTTGTTTTATTTTTTTTGAGTGCTTTTATTTGTATCCTCCCCCTTTCTTTATACTTATATTATTTTTCTTCATTTTTATGTGCTCTCCCTTTCTTTATGCTTATCTCTTTCTTTTTCATCTTTATGTATTTGTTTCTCCTATCTTTATGCTCATCTTTTTCTCCCTCTTTTTGTCATTATCAAGGAATGAATAGCAAGAAAACGTATCATCAACAAAAAGGATATAAAAAAAAATATTCATATATATATATAAAGAAATACATAGTTTATAGGGATATGTACTGCATACAAAAAGATATCCAAGTAGTATAAGGACTTTCATATAACATAAACAAGATCTTAAGATAAAATATCATCAACAACAAAATGATATAGATAACACATCATGTCTACGTCCTAATACGATGACTAAATCCTAATACACCATATAGATATAAAGTAAGACCTATACAAGATGACCTAGGTCCTAATAGATCAGCCAGATGAGACATCCAGTATGGTAGAGGATCTGGGTCTAGTCACTCTCTTGCTCCTGGTGCGAGTAGATGGTCCTCCAACTTGGGAATATATCCTAAGGGGTCTAGGAGGAGGCTGTGTAGTAGGTAGCTGATCGAGTGCACTGAAAGGAGGCTCAGAAACTAGAGACTGAATAAAGAAAATATCTAGATCTGTCTCAATTATGTTAGTGGTTGCTGTAGATGCTGTTGTCTCAATCGTTGCTTCTACTGCTGCTACTGCTATGGCGGTCGCTGCTGCTACCGATCCTGATGGAGCATGAGTCCTCAGAAGGTCTACCAACTATCCCATAGAAGTTAGAAGTGATGTGATCATATTTGGAGACATGCTGGATCTCTCTCTCTGCTCCATGAGCTGAGTTAGATGTCCAATCTTAGATGCTAGCCTAGCTATCTCAGGCTGGATCCTCTCCATCTAAGGTCTCAATCCATCTAGAATAGTGTGGGTGATCCGAACGATCTAATCATCGATAGTCTAATCTAGTGGAGGATGAGTAGTGGCAGATGGACCTGAGAGAGTGGTGAATGGATCAGAGACTGACTCGGTTGGAGGCTATGTCGGAGGAATATTTGCAGTCTGACTAGGTCTAGCATCATCTCGGATCTGTGGCTACTCCTATTCGAAAGCTCTCTTGATCCATCTGTCATTCAGCTTTCAATAGCCCATCTTAGTGAGTGTTTTCTCTCCATATGTATCAGTATGTCTCAAATGTCAAGATAGTTCTTCCTCAAAATCAATCTCAACCTTCCTAAAGACTGAGGTCAGTGCCATACCATAAGGGAGACATGCTTTGGCCCTACCTACACCATCTCTCATTTGTCTAAAAATTAATAATGGAAGATTGAGCTGCTCACCTTAGACTATGTAGTCCATAATTCTAATTATCCTATCCAAAACTAGATCAAATCGGCCATTCTTAGGAAAGACAATCCGAGCAACAATGTGACTAAGAACTCTCATTTCTATGGATAGACTATTAGCTTCTAGCTTTGTGATTCCTTCAATACTTTCCAACCTACTAATCAATCTAAGGACAAAATCCCTATCAACCGGCCACTGTGGTGCTGCTCCCTCAGTGGGCAGACCCAAAATCTATCCAAGTCTTTCAGGTGTGAGGTGAAAGGTGACTTCCTTTACTATACTTTTTAGATCATCCTCACCCCTAGTCATACATCTATAAAATTTTCTGACCAAACAAGTATAGGTGGGTTGGTTGATGGAGAAGAAATGCTTCCACTATTGGTTTTGGATCTAACTATTTATCCTCAATCCCTCTTAATTAAAGAAATAAAAATCTATATTTCTTTCAGTTATCACTTGTTGGTCTAGTAGAGAGGGAGAAGGAGGAACAGGTGATTGGAGGATAGAGTTACTTTTGTTATAGTCAGAATCACTATTGCTTGAAGATTCATGCTTTTCCACTGGACGTAACCTCCTTCGGACAACTTGGATCATTCTCCCATGCCTCATTCTGCATGGGTGGAGGATGAATCCAAGAGAAATTGAGAAGGGGACAGGTGGAGGTGTCAATGGAGGGTCCCTCATGACCTTAGAATAGTTCTAGGGTTGAACAGTGAAGAGGTAAGGTCAGACGAGGAGGAGAGAGCTTGGGTTTAAAGACTAGGTTTCTGACCATGAGTCAACTCCAGATTTTCATGAGTCGACTCCCACTTTTCAGGAGTCAACTCTAGTGGGAGTCGATTATGAGTTGATCATGAGTCGACTCCAGGTTAAGTAGTATGAAATTTTGATTTTTCATAAAAGAAGAATAAGTGCATCTGATTGAGAGATAGATGAGAATTGAGTTTGATAAATCAATAGTCTTATGAAATATGAGATCTTTGTGAGAGTTCAGATAGGACATGATTTTAAATCAATCAGCAAGTTCACTAGATAGAATCCTTAGAGAGCTATAGAGAGATTTCTAATTCATATGAGAGCTATTGGATCAAGAGAATCTAGCTTCGGTTTTAATCTGAGTGATAGCATATTTCTAGTTCTCTTCTAATTATGCTAAATCTCTCTTCATTAAGGGGTTTAGTAAAGATATCTGCTAATTGCTTATCTATACTAACAAACTCAAGCATCACGTATGATTTTGCACATGATCTCTTATGAAATTGTATCTTATTTCAATATGTTTGGATCTAGAGTGTTGAACTGAATTTTTAGTCAGATTAATTGCATTAGTGTTATCACATCTTATTAGAATTTTATTAAGTTTTATGCCAAAGTCTTCAAGTTGTTGTTTTATCCATAAAACTTGAGCACAACAACTTCCAACAGCAATATATTCAGCTTCAGCTATAGATAATGTTATCGAGTGTTGTTTCTTGCTAAACCATAAAATTAGATTAACTCTTAAAAATTCACAAGTGTCACTAGTATTTTTTCTATCTAATTTACATCCAGCAAAATTAGAATCGATGAATCCAATTAATTCTAAAGATGATAATTTATCATATCAAAGTCCAGCATTAAGTGTTCTAGATAAATATTTGAATATCCTTTTAATAGCTAAAGCATGAGATTCTCTAGGATTAGATTAATATCTAGCACACATACAAACACTAAATATAATGTTAGGTCTACTGGTAGTAAGATAAAGCAATGATCCTATCATACCTCTATATACTTTAGTATCAACTTTCTTACTCTTTTCATCCTTGTCAAGCTTGTAAGAGGGACTCATAGGTGTGCCAAATAATTTTGAGTTCTCTATTTCAAACTTTTTTAAAAAAATTTTTATGTACTTTATTTAATTGATGAAGATTCTCTTTTCACTTTGCTTGATCTGAAGTCTGAGAAAGAAATTCAGTTCGCCTATCATGCTCATCTCGAACTCATCCTGCATAAGCTTGACAAATTCTTAGCAAAGACTTTCATTAGTAGCACCAAAAATAATATCATCTACATAAATTTGTACTATCAATAAGTCTTTATTTTTCTTCTTTAGAAAAAGAGTTTTATCAATATTTTCTCTAAAAAATTTATTATCAATTAGAAATTTACTTAATTTCTCATACTATGCTCTATGAGCTTGTTTTAAACCATAGAATGCCTTATGCAATTTATAAACATGATTAGGATATTCATGACTTTCAAATCCAGATAGTTATTCTACATATACTTTCTCAGCTATGTATCCATTTAAGAATGCACTTTTAACATCCATTTAGTATAATTTAAAGTTCATAAAGTATGCAAATGCAAGTAGTAGTCTAATTGCCTCTAATCTAGCAATAGGAGCAAAAGTTTCATCAAAATCAATATCTTCCTCTTGATTATATTTTTTAACTACTAGTCTAGCTTTATGTCTAGTGATTATTCCATTTTTATCTAATTTATTTCTAAATATCCATTTAGTTCCAATCACTGGATAATCATTTGGTCTATTAACTAGGGTCCAAACTTTATTTCTTTCAAATTGATTTAGTTTTTCATACATTGCATTTATCTAGTTTAGATCATTTTTAGCTTCTTCTATAGTATTAGGTTCAATTTGAGATACAAATACTAGATAGTTATTAATATTTCTCAAAGATAGATGAGTTCTTATTCCTTGTGATGGATCATCAATAATTTGATCTTTAGGGTGGCCAAGGGCATACCTCTATTCTTTTGGTAGATTTTGAGCTTGAGTATCATCAGGATTTTCATCTTTAGGTTCAGCTTTCTTCTTTTCTTCGTTATTCTGAGAAGTTGATTTCTTGAGTGTAATTTCTTTCACTTCTTTCTCAATTATTCCTACATCATCATCAGCTATATTCTTTTTTCTAGAAGATAGGTTATTAGTTTCATTAAATACCACATATATAGATTCTTCAATAACTAGTGTACATTTGTTAAACATCCTATATGCTTTACTAGAGATGGATTATCAAAAAAAAATGCCTTCATCAGATTTTGCATCAAATTTATCTAAGTTATCTTTACCATTATTTAGAATAAAGCATTTGCAACCAAAAATATGAAAGTAACTAATATTTGATTTTCTATTTTTTCATAATTCATAAAAAGTTTTCTTTAATATCGGTCTTATTAATGCTCTATTTAGAACATAACATGTTATATTGATAGCTTCAATCCAAAAATATCTTGGGAGATGGCTTTCGCACAACATGGTTTGGGCCATTTTCTTTAGGATTCTATTTTTTCTTTCAACAATCCCATTTTATTGAGATATTCTAGGAGTAGAAAAATTATATTCAATCCTCATTTCACTACAAAAAGTTTCAAAATATTGGTTTTCAAACTCCATTCCATGATCACTTCTAATGCAAACGATAGAGAGGTTCTTTTCATTTGAAACTTTCTTGAAAAACTTAGTAAATACAAAAAATGCTTCATCCTTTTGTACCAAAAATAAAATTCAAGTGAATCTCGAAAAATCATCTATAATTGCAAGTCCATATTTCTTACCACCTAGGCTTGTGGTCCTAGTTGGTCCAAATAAATTCATATGAAGTAGTTCAAGGGGTCTAGAAGTTGAAATAATATTTTTTGATTTGAAAAAGCTTCTAGTTTATTTTCCTAATTAACATGCATCACATATTTTATTTTTCTTAAAATTAAGTTTTGGCAAATCTTTTATAAGATCCCTTTTGATTAGCTTAGAAATCAAATTCATGCTAGCATGTTCTAGTCTACGATGCCATAGCCAACTATCTTCATTGATTTTAGCATTCATTGCAACTAAACATTGGCTTCTTTTGGTGGAAGAGTTATTTAAATCTACTAAGTATACATTTTCATATCTATGTCCAATAAGAGCTATACTATTATCAACAGGACTAGTGATAATGTACATGAATGATTCAAAAATAACTTTAAATTCTTTATCATAAAATTGACTTGTACTTAATAAGTTATGCTTTAATCCATCTACTAAAAGTACATTATCTATAAAGATAGAAAGAGTGATACATATTTTATCACTATCAATGATGTGTCCTTTGCCATTATCACCAAAGATCATAATTCCTCCTTTCATAGCTCAAGAGTGATAAAATACTCCTTCTCACCCATCATGTGCCTTGAGCAGCCACTATCTAGATATCATTTTTTTTTCTTTCTATCGACTGCAAGACACACTTGCAATCAAAGATCAAGTGGAGATTTTAGGTACCCAAGTCATCTTGGATTCTTTAGGATTAGTAACCATGGTTCCTTTGGGAACCCATACATTCTTTATGTTTGGATAATTTTTCATTTTTCTGAAATTGCAAATATAAGACTTGTATCTAGATTTTTCATAGCAAAAATAGATTGGTTTTTGTGAAGTTGAAGATGTATCATTTATAAAAAAATTCTTTAGAAATTTCTTTTTTTTTTAAGTTTTAAAATAAATTCCTGCTTTGTCAGAGATAGCTTTTTGATTATTAAGTAATAATTACAGTTTTTCAAAACTTAATGTAAACTTTTTAACTATAGGTTTATATTTTTCAAGTTCTTTCTTTAGGTCTGGTTTTCTGCAGAAATAAGCTCTTTTTCTCTCAATATTTCATCTTTTTTTTAATTAAATTTTGATTGATTGATTTTATATTTTTATTTTTTAAAGTTAACTTTTTAAAATCATCATACAATTTATGAAACGCTTCTTGTAACTCATCAAATAAAAATTCAAGTTGAGTGTCAAGTGTTACCTCATCCTCTAGAGCCATGAGACACAAATTCACTATTTCTTATTCTTTTTCATTTGAACTTGACTCTTCACTATCACTCCATACTGCCATCATTGCTTTCTTCTTTCTTTCTCAGAGGATTTCTTCAATAGAGGGCAATCTACCTTGAAGTGATCCGATTTCTTGCATTCAAAGCATGTAGGCTGCTCCTTGTCTCTATCTTTCTCTCAATCTTTACTAGCTTCACCTTTAGAGAAGGATCTTCTTTTAAAGTTTGGTCTTTTCTTTCTTATAAATCTTCTAAATTTTTTGGTTAGGAGAGCCATTTCTTCATCATCATCTTCTTCATCGAACTCTTCACTTTGTTCTTCTTCTTTCTTTGCTATGGACTTGAGGGCCATGGTCTTCTTCTTCTTAACTTCATCTTATAAGTTTTGCTTCATGGTTAACTCATGTGTCATGAGAGAACCAAGAAGCTCTTCAAGGGACAAAGTATTGAGATCCTTAGCTTCTTGTATAGACGTTACCTTTGCCTTCCAACTTTGAGAAAGAGATCTAAGAATTTTTCTCACAAGTTCACTATTAGTATATGATTTTTTTGAACTTTTATGTCCATTTATTATATCAGTAAATCATGTAAACATTTCGACAATACTTTTGATTGATTCCATTTTAAAAAGTTCATACTTATGCATTAACATATTAATTTTGGATTTCTTCACTTGATTGGTACCCTAATGGATAACCTTAAGTCTATCCCATATTTTTTTTTGCTGAAATACAAGTAAAAATTTGATTAAATTTATTGGCATCAAGTGAGCAGTAAAGCACATTCATTGCTTTAGCATTCAATTGAGCCAATTTCTTATCATTTTCATCCCAATCTCTTTCGGATTTGGAAATTATGTTACCATCAATGCTAATTATGGATGTGTATGGTCCATTGATTATGACACTCCATAGGTCATAATCAAGTGCTTGAATAAATATGCGCATGCGTGCCTTCCAATATATATAGTTGGAACCATTAAACAAGGATGGCCTATTTATGGATTGCCCTTCCATTAGGAAGACATTCAATTAGATTATCATTTTGATCGATTACTCTAAATTAAATGAACAACAAACAATATGAGAGCACCTGCTTTGATACCATTTGTTGTCCAAAAGAACAACCCAAGAAGAGGGGTGAATTGGATTTTTTAAAAATTTTTGATTTACTAAATGTATGTGCAAAACTTAAATATTGATATACTGAAAATATAGTAATCTAAATATGCAAAAAATAATAGTAACTAAAGAAAAGAATCACACACGCAAAACTAAAAATTTTTATAGTGGTACAGTGTCAAACCCAATACCTACGTCAACTCCTCAAGCACTCCACTTGAGAATTTTACTATAATCTTCAAGATTATAGTAAGATTATTTTCACCGAGCTCACAATCTAAATTCAGTTGATTTTGCGGGCTAACCAACCAAAATCTAATCCCAAGCCACTCCTAAATTTATACAAATCTAATTCAAGGCTTGGATGATCCTATCCTCTAAGTTTCAATCTTTTTGAAACTTGAAATAAAGAAATTTTGAAGTACAAAAATTTAAAATGAAACAAACTCCTTGAAGAGCATATTTGAAGCTTTAATGTACAAGCTGAATTATTGGAGGGCTTTAGCAATGAATGCTCTCTTTATTCACTTGAGAATGCCTTGATTGCAAAGCTGGTTGAGTGGTTGAACAGCAACGAAGGCTCTTTAAGGCTCATTATTTGGACTGCACACTAATTTTCAAAAGGTTGCTGAAGTTTTCCACTTTCTTGCTTTTATATCTTGAGTTCCCAAGTCTTAATCTGGTCTTAGAAATCTTCTAATCCAAGTTAGGAACTCCAAAAATGGGTTTGTAGCCGTTAAAACATCAAAAAAAGCCGTTTAGAGGATGAAAAATGAAATCTACACAGTTTTGGAAACTAGCTGTTAGGGCTGTCACAAACTTGAGAGTCGACTCTCCAAAGTCTTGAGTCGACTACAGCTGTAGGATGAAAAATTTTGAAGTTCGAAAGTCGACTCCCCAAAGCCTTGAGTCGACTCTAGCTACAGGATGAAAAATTTTGACTCTCTGTATTCCTGTCCCATGCCAGTTCTGTGTGTCGGAGTCGACTCCTAAACTTCGTGATTCAACTCCAGTCGTAGGATGAAAATTTCTGCATTCTGTTCTTGGACTAGTGCTTTTTCTGAGACATGAGTCAACCCCTGCTTTTCTTGAGTTGACTCCTCTATAAGTTGACTCATGGTCGACTCCTGATCAACTCTTACGATAGGATCCATACTAAAGCCTTCTGTTTTAAGCTTGGTGCTTGCTTGAGCCCATGAGTCGGCTCCTACCAACCGAGAGTCAAATGCTGAAACCGTGCCAAATCTATCTTTAAACTTCCTTTGAGCTTGTTCACGACCCAAGATTCCTTGAAAGTGTTTGGCTTGACCTCTTTTTGCTCCTCTTTCTTGGTTCTTTCAATCAAAACATGGAGCATCATTGAAATGGATTTCTGTCTTCCTGAACTTTATTTTAAACACTTCAACCAAAATGTCAGTATTCAAAATAGACTCAAATATTTTATTATTCATCAAAATCATACCTAGGGTCAACAGCATCCAAATGCACCCAGCCAAGCCATCTAGTCGGTGTACCGCAAGCTAGCCCAATGTCCAAAGCCAATTCGATGAGCCACTGATGTCAGTTTTATTATGGTTCACCGTGAACCCTTAGGAAGGCATTTTGGTCATTTTTGGGAGATGCTATGCATTAATTCACTGCGGTTTGCAACACATCCGGTCCACCACAGTCTATATGCACAGTCAGGCGTGATCCAATGGCTGTGGTCACTATCGGTGAAGATCTTACGGCTAGGGTTTTTTTCGATTTTGATTTGGTTTCAAATTGCTCCATCTACACATCCAACGGCCGCACGCGATCTTGAAGTCGATCCAACGATCGACGAAGCTTCCAACTATGATTAAAACACCCAGCGTGTGATCGATGGCTAGATCTCTCTTATCAAAGCTCCATCAGATAGCCAGAACTAAATCCAACCTGATCTGAGCTATTACACATCCATTTTTGATAATTTTGGGACCATTTGATCCAGATTTGATGGCCATACTTCACCAGAACCTACAAGATGCATCTAGGGACTCTTTTAATTCAATTTTCATCAGGATTTCACTATTTTTGCCGATCAAAACTCTTCTTAGTCCCATATTGCCTATAAATAAGATCTTCAGCCCTCCTAACTCTATTTAAAAGACTCCACGGAAAGCTATCTTTGGCCATGAAAAAGCTACGGTCTAGGATGAGAGCCATGTTTAGGTTAAAGGCTGCTTCAAGGCAACAGATGCTGCGAAGAAGAGCTAGCTTCTATACCATCTCAATGCCAATACCGATCCAAGATCAAGATCAACTATTTTCAATTTATTTTTCTTTTTTTAAATTTTATGTATTTAAATTCTAAAATTTTAATTAATATAATTTTTTTTATGTAATTTAAATTCATGCTTTTTACTTTTAATTATAATTTAATTTTTATATTTTAATTATTTCTCTTTATTTTTATTGCAAGTAGATGCTAAGATCTAACTAGTAGATCTTAGTATCAAGTTTAAATTTCTGTACCTTTTAATTTCTACTTATAATTCTATTTTTTAATTTCAAATTAATTTTTAAATTTTTTTTAATATAAAAATTAAAGATTTTAAAACTAAAATACTACCTTTTCTATGAATTCGATCCGACTCACTACTTACTATCTATTTTTAATTGATTTAAAAAAATCAAAATTAAACTGATAAATACAGTGTCTTAACGACAATATTATGCTCTTATCAAGTTTTTGACGTCATTACCGAAAAAAATATGAAAATTAAAATTTTTATTTTTTTTAATTTTTTTAATTTTTTTATAAAAATTATAAATAATTTTTAATTAATTTATTTATTTATTTATATTTGCTTACTAACTTTTTTTATTTATTTATAAAAAAAGAGATAAAAGACGAAAAAAATTAAGAAAAGTAAATAATCTAATTTTATTTGGTGAGATCAATCCTAACCTTAGATCTTTTTCTTTCTTTTTTATTTTTTATTTTTATCTTTAAATTAATTTAAAAAAAATACCTACTTAAACCTAATTAAAAGCTTCATGATAAGAGTAGAAACCCTAACTGCTTAGAGCATCCATCATATTAGATTTAGTTTTATTTTTTATTTTTTTTGGTGATTACTAGAGACAAGATAAGCTCTCAAGTTTAATTAATCTCATGCATCTAATTTAGTTGCATAGAACTTCTTGTCTGAAAGTGATTGTATATATTCATCTTAAAGCAACTTAAGGACATAATCCATTAATCAATATAAGGTGAGGATTTGATCACCCTTTCTTGGCCCATAAATAACCAACCAGCATCTGCATTGATCTAAACTTTTAAATTAAAATCAATTAGACATCGGCCCTAAGAACTCAAGCTCATTAGGATAAGAAACTCTAAAAGTTGGATCGAGTTAAGGTTAGTCAATTTAACTGGTGTCTAAGAAAAGTAGTTCAGAGATGATTGATTTCGAAGGAAGATGGTTTATAATTAGTTCTATTAGCTTACCTAGTCAAGCATAATTGGTATCTAAGGCAAGCAACGGAGAGACTCCCATCAATCTTACACTTATCTGATCAGTTGATTGGCTAATCTTAAACTTGAAGGACTTAAAGGTGATCTTCGCAGTTAGGAGCTGTCTAGATTTAGGACAATCTTTACTTAAAATTATTTACCTAATTTGATTGTTAACCAATATTAAACCTAATTAAAACCAATCCTCTCTTTCTTCTTAGCTCTAGGACTCCTTAGGACCTCTTCTTTAGAATTTTTTTTCTTTCTTCTCCTTTTCTTCTCTTCTCTTTCAAAAAAATAAAATAAAATAAATTAAATTAAAAATAATAAAAAATTAATAATTAAATAATAAAAAATTAATAATTAAATAATAAAAATAATTAAAAATAGTAAAAAAATTAAAAAAATTAAAATAAATAAAATTAAAAAAAATAAATAAATAATAAATAAAATTATAATAAAATAATAAAATCATTAAAAAAATCATTAATTTTTTAAAAAATAAAATAATCATATAATAATAATAAAAATAATAATAAATGATAAAAAAATCAAAAAATTTTAAAAAATCTAAAAAAATAAAATAATAATATAAAAATTTAAAAAATTTAAAAAATAATAATAAAATAAAATTTAAAAAAATTAAAAAATTAAAAAATTTTAAACCACACGTTAGGATTGTATTAGTACATACACGGTGGAAAATTGCTTTACCTAATCTAGTTGAACCAACCACAAAATTAAATGGTTGAACTATATTAAATTTAGATAATTAAATGGCTAAAAATTTTAGAGAACCACCTAGGTAGATGAAGAAATATTTTATTTCTTCCATCTATAACCTATTGACTTGTATCCAATTACTTGATATACATGCTACCCACTATAAGGTCAAGCCGACTATAATTTAGATGCTCCCATCTTTTTATGGAAATACCAATGAAGGCTCTTATAAGCATCTGGATGAGTTTTTAAAAATCTATTTTATAGTAAAAATCCAAAATTTGACTGATGATGCCCTTAGATTAATCTTATTCTCTTTTTTATTAAAAAACAAAACCAAGTATTGGCTTGGCATAATAAGGAGACCAATCCAAACTTGGGCTAAATTATAATATAAATTTCTTAAAAATATTTATCCCATAGGCCGAACCGACACCATGAGATGAGCAATCACTGGATTTGCTTAGCTTCCAGGAGAATAAATTCATGAGTCATGGGAGAGACTTAAGGAACTAATTAAAAAATGCCTACACCATGGTCTGTCTAAGTGGCAAATAGTTCAATTTTTTTACGAAAGTTTAGGAGACCAATATAGATAGATGGTAGATGCATCTTATGGAGGTACTTTCATGAACAAAAGTGAGGATGAAGCCTATGCCTTATTTGAAATCTTGAGTGCAAACTCAATTAATCATGCTTCGTTATCTTTCTACCAAAAATAGGTAGGGATCCATGAATTTAAATATCCAAAATCTAGTTCTAAGGTTGACTTGAATCTGATAAATAAAATAGACTTTTTTGCCTAGAAATTAGATCAATTCCTAATCCTAAGTCAACAATCTCCTGTACAATTCACATCATCCTCTAATTATCAGAAGATTTGTTCAAATTATGCTAGCCCAACCCATCATATGAGTAAATATCCTATGGCTGCACAATTTTTACATTTTATCCAAGAACAAGTCCAAGCTATGCAAGGCTACTCCAAGTCGGTTAATGATCTTTTTTCGAATTCATATAGTCTAGATAGGAAGAACTACTTTAATTTTTCTTGGATACCCCAACAGACTCAGGCTCAAACCCAATATCAAAATTATGTCTATAGTAAGGATCAGCCTAGTCAGTTTATCCAGCCATTTTATTATAATCAGCCATTATACCTACCTTCTCAATAGACTAATCTAGTCGATAATAAATTTAATCAATTTCAATAATTGATTCTGACTCAATAAGAATCCATCGCCAAACTAGAAGCATAAATAGGATAATTAGCTGAATCTATCATGAGGAGAGAACTAGGTCAATTATCAAGCTAATTGATTTATTTAAATAATCCATCTAATGTCCATCAATCATCTGGACCTAATTATCAATCTAATGTTCCACTTAAGAATCCCCAATTAGAGAATGCCAAAGTAATTTCTAAACTTAAAAGTTATAGGATTCTTATGCAAAGCTTAAGTTGGAGGGTGTGATAAGTATCATAAATTTATTAATTTAATAATTAATTTATATTTATTTTTAAAAATTAATAATTAATTTATATATATTTAAGAAATTAATATTTTTATTAATTAAAAATAAAAAATAAAATATTATTATCAATAAAAAAAGCTCATTTTTTTTATCATAATGAAATAAGTTTGTAGCAAAACAGAGTTAAAACAGACTTAACATTAATTTTTAAAAGAAAAAAGAAAAAAATATAAAAAAATTAATTCAGCTTAGCTAGCGTGCCAAGCCAAGCTACCGCGCCATATCAGTCGGTGCATCTAAATGTACCTAGCCAAGCCATCAAGTTGGTGCACCATAAGCTAGCCCAGCATCAAAAGTCAATCTGGTGAGCCGCTAACGTCAGCGTGACGTCAATTTTATCATGGCTCACCATGAACCCTTAAGAGAGGGCATTTTGCTCATTTTTGGGAGATGCTGTGCACTGATTCACTATGGTCTACGATGCACCCGGTCCACCGCAATCCATATGCACATTAAGGCACGATCCAACAGTTATGGTCGCTGTCGGTGAAGATCTTATGGCTAGAATTTTTTTTGATTTTGATTTGGTTTTAGACTGCTCCATCTATGCATCCGATGGCCGCACACGATCCTGAAGCTAATCCGATGATTGACGAAGCTTCTAACCATGATTAAAACACCCAGCATTCGATCGACGGCCAGATCTATCTCATCAAAGCTCCATCGAATAGCCAGAATTAAATCCGACCTGATCTGGACTATTACACATCCATTTTTGATAATTTTGGAACTGGTTGATCCAGATTTGATGGCCCCACTTCACCAAAACCAACAATACACATCTAGGAACTCTTTTAATTTGATTTTCACTAAGATTTTATTATTTTTGCTAATCAAAACTCTTCTTAGTCTCATATTACCTATAAAGAAGATCTCCAGCCCTCCTAACTCTATTTAAAGGCCTCCAGACCTCCAGAAAAAGCTATCTTCGATCATGGAAAAGCTACGATTTAGGATGGAAGTCATGCTTAGATTAGAGGCTACTTCAAGACAACGAGAGCTATAAAGAAGAGCTGACTTCTACACCATCTCAACGCTAATGCCGATCCAAGATCAAATCAGTTATTTTTAATTTCTTTTTCTTTTCTTTTTAAATTTTATGTATTTAAATTCTAAAATTTTAATTAATATAATTTTTTTATGTACTTTAAATTCATGCTTTTTATTTTTAATTATAATTTAATTTTTATATTTTAATTATTGCTCTTTATTTTTATTGCAAGTAGATGCTAAGATCTAACTTGTAGATCTTAGTACCAAGTTTAAATTTCTATACCTTTTAATTTTAATTTATAATTTTATTTTTAAATTTTAAATTAATTTTTAATTTTTTTATAAAAATTAAAAATTTTAAAACTAAAATACTATCTTCTTTATGGATTCGACCTAACTCACTACTTACTATCTATTTTTAATTGATTTAGAAAAGTCAGAATTAAACTGATAAATACAATATCTTAACGACAGCATCGTACTCTTATCACCTAACACGGTCTGTTTACTAGATGGGCCATCCTTGAGATGGCTTGTTTGGACCCTAGCTCGATGGATCTATGTTGGGTGGTGGAGGCTAATCTACCCAATAACTAGATATAATCAAGATTCAAAGAAGCCCAAGGAGGAAGCCCACGTGAAGAAAGATCCATTGGAGGGGGTTGGCTCATAGTTAGGCATGGCCCAGTAACTGGGCGTAGCCCAGCACGCCACATGGCCCAACATGCAGCAAGCCAATGCTGGCGCATCCTAGCACACAAGCAAGCACGCAGGAGGAGGCCCAGGAGCTTCATGCAGTCCACCATGGACCGACGGTCCCCAGTGCAAGCGATGCAGTCCATGCCCCATTTAATGCAGTCTATGCACACTATAGCATGGTTCATGGCACTTTAACACGATCCACGTGCCTCTATGGGTTGCTTAAGGGATCAGGACAAATTCACCTAGTTCACCATGCATCCAAGGGTGTTTTAGACCATTTATTATGCAGTTGCATGATCGGATGGATAGTAGAGCATCATGGTCATGATTAGATAGTCTCGATGTTATTTAAGCTGTAATTAGAGATAGGACTCTGATTTGGATGTGGATTTAGGCCTACAAAATTGGGCTAACGGCCCATGGAGATCAAAGAGTGGTAGAGGGTCTTAAGGAGCAGTCGAGAGCTCAAGGCAACAAAAAGCAACCAAGTTTTTTCCAAGAGAGAAAAAAAGAAGAAAGAAGAAAAAAAGAGAGTTTGGCTCTTCTTGTGAGCAATCCTAGGATGCTACGAGGTATATGAAGTATCTCTAGGAGAAGCTTCTTCTTTCTATTGCGGCTGCTCTTGCATTTAGAAGAGAGAAAAAAAGAGAGGTTCTTCTTTATTCTCATCTCTCATAAACTTTTTATTTTTTTAATAAAAAATATTATTCTATGCGATAGTGGACATAGGAACAAGAGACTCCGAACTAAATAAATTTCTTATATTTTGTGCTTGTGTATTTCATATTTTTTAATATTTTTTCTTCTTTCTCTTGTGATTTGTTAGATATGTGCCCTAGAAGTCAGATTGGCCGACACTTGAAAAATACTTTCTAGGAGTATTTTTATAATTTTGATTTAAAAATAATAAAAAAATTATTTTTTATCATATTATATATTTAAAGTGTCTATGATACATCCATTGAGTTAATGGACATGATGACATATATTCTCAAGAGTTGAAAATTTAAGGCATGTATTATCATTATTAACTCATAAACTACTTCCGATCGTAGGATCATCACGAGAATGGTAATCGATCTGAAAGATTAGTGTACGATCATTTTCTTAACATAGATGAGTCTTAAGTCTATGGTGTGAAGACACCGGAGTGAGAGTATAGGTACTTATTGAGAATAAAGGCACTGAGCATGATCATCTCAAGCAGTCATAAGGAAGTCTACCTTCTCATCGATGACTAGCTCGATGCTGCAGTCGTGTGTCTAATTTTTGACCTAAGGTGCATTGATAGTTTATTTTAAGTATATTATAGTTTGACTACACCATAACTCGATCTTCTAGTCATTTGAAATTCTGAGGTGTATGTTGGCTATAACATGCTCATTATAGAAATTGGATCACACTAGTAGTAGATTTATCAACCTCGGTAGAGGAGGAGTAGTCTTATGATGATCATGAGATCGAGTCCTTAAGTCCATGGCTATGGTAGCATGAATATAATAGAAATGAGTTTCTATTAGGGATTCACAATGAACTCAAATCAAATGATTATTCATATGACAGGTGTAGGGTCTGACGAGTTTACCTTGATCTAGATCTTATCGGAGCTCATGATAGAAGAACCCAATCACACAAGTAGCAGCATCGAGAGATTTATATTCGATTTTGATGGATTGCCATCATATACTGCTAGGTGTTACTAGTGGATCTTGGGATCAATTAGAATTATCTTGATGATCGATGATTCTAATTGGATGAATCAGAAGAGTTTGTTCATAGAAAATGATGTTTTCAACGGAGTGTCGATGTATGAATAGTATCACGACATATCCTACCATACAAGAACTAATCTAATGGATCCACAAACAAGGTATGGATCTGGATGTCATTAATTGGATCATATATGGTTTAATATTTGGATTAAGATCCCAATCAGATTTAAGAAAAATCATGCCCTAGACTACAATTGGGCCTTAACTCGCCTTTCTATTTATCGATTGATGGAGTTCATCTCATGATTGAGTTGAAAGTACGATTTGGTTATATCAAAATTCGTATGGGGAATTTATCCTGATCTGATCTGGAGCTTGTTCTGTTAGACAGAATCTTATCCTAATGAATCAGGCTTATCCTAACCAAATTAGATTGACCCATTCTTCTGTCAGGAAAGAGGGAGAGGCATAGGCTTCTAGAGTTTATCTGGGATGCACGACCCAAGGTGGATTCAAATAACAAAATGAGGCGCCATGCCCCCTTATGATGTCCCAAAAACCCTTTTTAAGGGAGGAAATAAGGGGAGGAGAGGAAGGGATTTCTTGAAGGATCAAAACTCTAGAAATTTGGCTAGTGCCAACTCTTCTTGATCTCTCTTTCCATGATATTTATGGATTTTGGGCACACAAAAAAATTGAAGTGTTTAGACTGAGGGGTGTGGAATGATGAGGGAGTCTTTACTATTTTAAGCAAATAGTTGCTAAAGCATTGGAACTCAAAAAAGTGATAGGGTCTATATAAAGCCTGCCTGCACCCTAAGGTTTCTTCATTGCGATTTATCCATTGGCACAAGGCCTACCCTCTCTCTTCCCTCCATGCCCCCCTCTTCTAATCTCCTCCCTTTTTCTCCACACCAAGAAGTTGGCACCCAAAAGTTCATTTTGATCTAATATTTGGAGATCAGATCCAAAGAGAGAGAACCTTTCATTTCCGACCCGAGTTGACTACCAATAGAGCCAACGCCATCTACTTGCGCGGCTTGCATCAAAAACCTTGGATCACAACAAATCATCGCTACGGATAAATAGTTTACCTAATCAGGTAATATTAGATATTGCTAATCTAATTTAATTTTAATTTATAATCAGATCTAAGAACTCTCAGATCTAATCAGATCATTAAAAAAATTTTAAAAATTTTGCTTTAAATCAGATCAGATCAAATCGATCCTACAGCCTAGGAATAGCGATTCCTTCAACTAGTATCAGAGCTGCATTTGCAGTTCTGTAGATTTATTTTGATCTAATTTTATTTTCTTTTATGATCTAATTAGTTAAGTTTTAGATGTTGCATGAGACATAATTAGATCTGAAATAAATAGATGCATTTAAAATTTTCATATATGTGATATTGATGCATGTCTAGACTAGATCTGTAGTTCTATGCCATGAATAGTCTAGATCCCAAAATTTTTATGATATGATCATTTAAATTTTTATTTTTAGATGCTACATTAGATGTAATTAGATTTGAAACATATATTTAAATATTTTAAATTGATATATGTGATATATACAACGCATGTGTAGGTTAGATCTTTAATTGTATATGAGATATATGTTTAGATCTAACTATTTTATAGTATAATTCATATTTCTAATTAGGGAATTTCTCTTAGCCATCTGATTATAAGAGTAAGAAGAATTTAAAGACCCTCTCTTTTCATTCGATGAGTGCTCTTATGGCGTGTAGGGGTGCTGCATATTTGTCCTTAATCAGAAATCAAAAATTTACTTTTCTGCAAAATCCTAGATCCAAAAATTTTAGAATTTTTTACGCATATTTTATTTTATGAACCCTTAGACTTAATTAAGAATTAAATTTATAAAATTAATTAGATCTAAAAATTATGAATTTTTAGATCTAAGGCACCTTCATAATATGTAGGTTCGGGTGTGGATAGCTTGATTAGGTCTAGCAGTTGATTAAACCGAAATAAGAGTTGGTTAGGTAAGATCAAGAGTGTTTAGATTTGATCGGTCCATTAGATGTAAGTCTTGGTCATAGTCAACTCACAGCCACATGTGGTCGACCACTTTAAGATCTAATTTGGCTTACAGTTCGAGCCAAGATTATAGGCTAACCCCATTGATTCTAGTTCAATAATTTGGTGTCTAAGATAAGTTTGGCAGATATGATTGGTAGCCTTTAATTGGAAGCTACTCGATCTGAATGTATTCAAGATGAGTTAATGGCATATCCCTCTCATCAATCTCACTTTTCTGGCTATTTGAATCAATCCAATTCTGATTTGAGGTAGCTAACGATTCGAGCTAACCTATGTCACTAGGTTAGTCATAATCATTATGACTAATCAAGTCTAAGAGACCTAAATTGATCTTTCTAAGAAAATATTAAGTCATTGATCTTCCACCATTATAGTTGTGTGGTTTCTTCTCAGGGTTGATTGTTCTCGACTAGTTACAGTGGTACTGTTGCACCAAAAAGATGCAACTACATCTATTAGGCATAAGTTGATATAGATTGAAGGATCGATTAGGCTTAATATTTTGGATAGGTGAGGGTTCCAATTAGGAATGCAATTCATGCAAATGGTGGATCTAACTTAACTAAGAAGTGAAGCAATATTTTGAGCACGGTGAGCTTCATGAATTAGAAACTTATTTTGGGTGCACCATATTTAGAGAAACATTAGATAAGAGTTGCCACCCATCGACTAATCCATTACCAATAACTATTAGATGAGGTGAGCCAATCGGTGGGACCGCGCCATCCACTAAAAGTCTTTAATCATGGAGATTTTTGCATCTCTACTAAGAGAGTTTAGGGATTTGAGGAAATAGTGAGAGCCTAAATTTGTTTAAAATTAAAACTCCTAAATAAATTGGTCAAGTTGAATTATAAGTCTAACTAAAAATTTTGACTTTCTATAGAAAAATGTCCGCATCAAACCTCTTAGCCCGGATCTTAGATACCTAAAGACTGACCGGACTCAATTATAAGGATTAGATTTAGAACTTGAAAATCATTTTGAGTTTTGAGAAGTTGTCCTATGTACTGAATCAGAAACTTCCTACTCTTCCAGCCCATGAGATCACTGATCAGAGAGTGTCTTATGAAAAGTGATCTAACGATGATAATAAAGTAAGGTGCTACATGCTGGGCTCAATGGTTGATGAGTTGCAGCACCAGCATGAGGACATTAGGATGCACACCAAATGTTGGCTCACCTGCAAGAATTATTTGGTGAACAGAGTCGCACAGCATGCTACCAAGTCTCAAGGAGACTCTTTAAGATGCAAATGTATGATGGACAATCAGTCCAAGATCATTATTTGATAATGATCAAGAACCTAAAGAAGCTTAAGAAGCTTAGTATTCTGATGGACAAGGACCCATAGATAGATATGATCCTGCAGTCCTTAACTGATGTGTATGGCCATAGTTCATTATAAACTTTCATATGCATAAGTTCCAATGCATCTTAATGGAGTTGATGAACATGCTGGTTACTACTAGGGGTGAAAGTAGTATAGATATTATTCATCCAATTTATTTTTGTATCCAAATTAATTCAGATATGGATAAAACTTTAAGGATCCGACTAATATCCATATCTGTATCCATATCTATCAAAGAAAAATAAATATGGATATGGATAGACAACTATCCGATCCATATCCGAATATCCAAATCTATATGTAATTCTATATAATTTTATATAGTACTTATTAATTTTTTAAAAAAATATAATCATATAAATATATTATTAACTTGATTTATCATTTATTTAGTAATATCTTTGATTCTGTAGTCATAAAATTTAATTATCTAAATTATATCCATATTTCTAGTATCTGAATTATATCCGTATCTATTTAAAATAAATATAGATATGAATTTTTGCATCTGAATAATATCCATATCCATATTTGTATTCGTCAGATAAAATAAATATGGATATGAATATGCTGGTATCCGATTCATATCAGATCCTGTTTTAGCCCTAGTTACTATTGAGCAGACTTTGAACGATTTAAAGGGCTCAGTTCTGACTGTGGAGCTTCCTCCAAAAGAAAGTCTTTTGAAAAGAAGAAGAAGTCTGCGAAGAAATAAAAAATTAAAAAAAAAGAGAGAATTGAAGAAGAAGGCTATGAATAAAAAAAAATATTTTCATTGCAACACCAACGGTCATTGAAAGCAGAACTATCCTTCATACCTAGCCAGCCTGAAGAATAAGAGAGAAGCAGGTCCTTCTGGAGGTATACTCATCATTGAGACTAACCTTATGGTTTCTTCTGCATCTAGTTTGATGCTTGACTCTAGTTCTAGTGCTCACTTATGCAATTCTATGCAGGATCTTAAGGAGAGCAGGAGACTGAGGGATGGTAAGATGGTCCTGCACGTCGAAAATGGAGCAAGAGTTATTGCTATAGCCATTGGATCGTACTCTCTTTGATTACCATCTAGATATGTTTTAGTTCTTAGGGATTATTATTTTGTGCCAGCTGTAAGTAGGAATTTGATTTCTATTTTATGTTTAGCATAAGAAATTTATGTAATTAGCTTTTTTAAGGACCACTGTACCATTCTTTATGAAAGAAAAAAATTATAAGTGATTTCTTAATTAACAGTCTCTATCTGTTACATATAAATATTTTTATGTACAATGTCGAGCAAAATGTGAATGCCATAGGATCAAAGCAACCTAGAGATAGTATCAATGAAAGGTATCTATGGCATCTCAGGCTAGATCATATAGCTAAAGACAAGATTAACAAATTAAAAAAATTCGGACTGATGGATCCATTGACTTTCGTATTATATCTAATTATGAATCATGCCTTCAAAGTAAAATGACTAAATTACCTTCTGTAGGATATAGGAAAAGGGCTACAGACCTGCTTGCCCTGGTACATTTAGATGTGTGCGGCCCATTCGATATACCGATCAAAGATAATTTTATCTGCTTCATAACTTTTACTGATGATTTATCTCGATATGGATATGTATACCTAATGCATCACAAGTCTGAAGCTTTTGAAAAGTTTAAGAAATTCAGACATGAAGTAGAAAAATAAATCGAAAAGTCTATTAAGATTCTTCGATCAGATCGAGGAGGTGAATACCTTAATTAAAAATTTTTGAACTATCTCAAGAAAAAGGATATAGTCAATACGAAGGCATTTGACTATCAGGATACCATTTTGCTGGTAGCCATGCTAAAATCCATCTATACATTGCTTGCTGTTGCAGCCTATTTCGATTACAAAATATGATAAATGGATGTGAAAATGATATTTCTAAATGGATATCTTGAGGAAGATATCTATATGGAATAGCCGCTTAGCTTCACATCCAGTGATGGTGATCGCAAGGTCTGCAAGCTGTAAAGATCCATCTAAAACTTAAGCAAGCATCTCAAAGTTGGAATACTCGATTCAATGATGTAATCAAATCATTTGGTTTCATCAAGAATGAGGAACCATGTATGTTCAAAAAGATCAGTGAAAGCATTATTGTTTTTCTCGTATTATATATGGATGGCGTCCTCCTAATTGAGAATGATATTTCCATGTTGATCTTAGTCAAAGTGTAGTTGTTAAAGGAGATTTCTATGAAAGACCTAGGAGAGGCATCCTTCATATTAAGAATTAAGATCTATAGGGATAGATCAAATAGAATGCTGGGTCTCTCACAAAAGATATACATAGAAGAGGTGCTAAAGATGTTCGGCATGAAAAACTCCAAGAAGGAACCTGTACCCTTCAGACATGGCATTCATCTCTCCAAGAAGATGTGCCCCAGTACACCTGAGGAGATTGAACGCATGAGTAAGATCCCTTATGCTTCGACAATAGGGAGTCTCATGCATGCCATGCTATATACACGACCTGATATTACCCATGCTGTGAATGTCACAAGCAGATATCAGTCGAGAATCCAAGTGAAGAGCATTGGACTTCTATAAAATGTATCCTCAAATACTTGAGAAGGATTAAGGATATATTTTTTATCTTTAGAAATAGAAAACTCCAGATCTAGGAGTATATAGACTCGGACTTTATGTCTAACATAAATGATCGAAAGTCGATATCTAAAAGTCTGTTTGTATGCAATGGTGGTGCTGTAAGCTAGAAGAGTTTCAAGCAAACCATGATAGTAGACTCCACCATGGAAGCTGAGTACATCACAATCTTGAAAGCTATAAAAGAAGAATTTTGGTATAAAAAGTTCATTGCAGAACTTGGAGTGATGCCATCGAATGCCGTTCCTCTATATTACGACAATAATGGTGCCATAGCCCTAGCAAAGAAGCCAAAATCTCATCACAAGTCAAAGCATTCTAGTGCAAGAGAGTCGACACTGAAAATAATACGGCAAACCCACTTACGAAGCCTTTGAGCCAGCAGAAGATCGAAATCCATCTTGAGAAGATGGAACTTAGATTTATAGCCAATTAGCTTTAGGTCAAGTAAAGATTTGTTAAATATGTGCCCTAGAAGCCAGATTGGCCGACACTTGTAAAATAGTTTCAAAAAATATTTTTATAATTTTAATATTAAATTAATAAAAAAAATATTTTCTATCACTATAAAAAAATTGGATTTTAGCAATGGTATTATCGATGACAATAAATTTCATCACTAATAATGCTTTTTGCCACTACAATACCAACCAAAAAAAAAGACATCACTAATAATATTAGCGACGGCAAATAAATTATTAGCGGTGACAAAAGCCATCCCTAAAATATAAAAAAAATTATTTTAAAATATTTAAATAAAAAAATTATTAGTGATGGTAAATCTAGATTATTCATGATAAAAATATCATCATCGCTAATAACAAACTATTAGCGATGATGTTATTATTATTAGCAATGGCACATACCACTACTAAAATTATTTAAAATTTTTAAATTATTTTTTTTATAATATTTAAATATAAAATAAAAATTAGCAATGATATATTTGAATATTAGCGATAAAAATCAGCCATCGCTAATATTTTTTTAAAAAAATTATTTAAAATATTATTGGTTACAGAATTAGCGACGACATATTTATCATCACTAATAATACACAATTGGTCCGATCCAAGTTTGAATCCAATTCGAATCTAATTCAAAATTCTGCCAAACCAAATTTAATTAGACTTTGAATCTAAGTCCAACTATAAAATATAGTTAACCATAAAATAAATCAAGATTTATTAAATTCAAACTGATTTAAATCAATTAGAAGAAATTGATATTTAATTTAGAATTATTTCGAATCTAATTCGAAATCCTATCAATTCTATTTTAATTAGACTTTTAATTCAAATCCTACTTGAATAGTAAAATCCAATTACTTTCAATTTAAGTCAAACCTAATTAAATTTAAATTAATTTAAATAATTTTTAATTTAGATTTTGATTTAAATTTAATTCAAACTTAATTTAAATCTAATTCAAAATTCTATCAAATATAATTTAATTAGGCTTTGAATCCAAATCCTACATGGATTATAAAACCTAATTGATCTCAAATTAAGTCAAGATTAATCAAATTAAAGTTGATTTAAATTAATTAAAAAAATAATTTTTAATTTTAATTTAAATTTAATCTAATTTAAATTTGATTCGAATTTAATTAGATTACCACTACAAGAAAATAGAAATTTTGCGATCGATTTTGTGATCGAAATTTTTTGATTAAAATTTATGATCAATTTTATGATCAAAATTTTTATGATTGATTTTATGATCAATTATTAAAAAATTAATATAGAGACCAAAAAATATTGATCGTAAAATTTTAATTTTTTGATCAATTTTGCAATCAAAAATTTGAATATAAAAGTAAATTTATAAAATACTAATTTTTTAATTTAAAATAAATCAAAAAAAAATTTGACCAAATTTTTTATTAGAAAATTAATTTTTTCAATCAAAAAATTGGTCAAAAAATTTTTGATCAAAAAATAGATTAAAAAATATCAATTTTTTTTTAATTTTAAAGAATTTAAAAAAATTTTGATTGATTTTTTAGTTAAAAAATTAATTTTTTTAAAAAAAATTGGTCAAAAAATTTTTGACCAAAAAATTGATCAAAAATGCCAAAATTATTTTTTTTGATTTAAAATAGTTCAAAAAAAATTTTGATTGATTTTTTAGAATCAAAATTAATTTTTTTACCAAAAAAATAATCAAAAAACTTTTGAATGAAAAATTGATCAAAAGATGCTATAATTATTTTTTAATTTAAATAATTCAAAAAAAATTTGGACTAATTTTTGGTCAAAACATTAATTTTTTTGATCAAAAAATTGGTTGAATAAATTTTAGCCAAAAAATTGGTAAAAAGATACTAAAATTAATTTTTTAATTTAAAATAATTCAAAAAAATTTTGATCAACTTTTTAATCATAAAATTAATTTTTTGGACCAAAAAATTGATTGAAAAATTTTTAATCAAAAAATTGATCAAAAATACCAAAATAATTTTTTAATTTATAATAATTCAAAAAAATTTGACCAATTTTTTGATCCTAAAATTAATTATTTTTTATCAAAAAATTGATCAAAAATTTTTCAACCAAAAAATTAATCAAAAAATGCCAAAATTATTTTTTTTAATTTAAAATAATTTAAAAACATTTTGACTAATTTTTTGATCATAGAATTAACTTTTTTCAATCAAAAAATTGATCAAAAATTTTTTGACCAAAAAATCAATCAAAAAATGATAAAATTATTTTTTTAATTTAAAATAATTCAAAAAAATTTAGACCAAAAAATCAATCATGAAATTAAGTTTTTTTGATTGAAAAATTGGTCAATAATTGTTTGACCAAAAAATCGATCGAAAAATGCCAAAATTATTTTTTTAAAATTTAAAATAATTTGAAAAAATTTTTGATCGAACAAAAAATTAATTTTTTTGATCATTTTTGATCAAATTTTTTGAAAAAAATTAAAATTTTTTTTATTTAAAATAATTTAAAATCTTTAGCAACCAATTTTTTGGTTGCAAAATCAATTTTTTTCAACCAAATTTTTCGATCAAAAATTATTTTTATGATCAAATATACTTTTTTCTATTTTTTTCTAAAATGATATAATTTTAGAATTTAAAATTTATCTTCACTATTCATTATCTAAATAATTATCATTAGTATATCATCATAAAAGACTGACCTCTAATCCGACAGCCCTAGCTATGTCGATCAATAAAATTTAATTTCGATGGTCACGAATGACTGTATGATGATCTAATAGATAGAGACCACCGTTGGATTCAAAAATTTACAATGCTGATCTCAGTGATATTTATAGCATACTATCAAAATTTTACTTCAATCGAACATCATTATCATGATCAATTTAGCATAGGAATGATTTGGATCGTTAAATGAAAAAATGAGTGATCAAAAGGCTAAACAGCATCCGAATTATAAGATAATTTTTTAGATAAATAATCTTTGTTATTACTTTTAATCATTTGTATAATGATGATCATAAAATTCTAAACTATGTATATATGAACCATCGATGACATTAAGCTGATCTTACAAAAGTACATAAGTATAATTACCTTAATGACTTTAAGAAATGAGTATCAAGAAACATATAGTTTTAGATTGTTCATATATGCATGGTTTGAATTTTACAATCACCACCATACAAACGATCAAAGTAGTTGCAAAGATCATTTATCTAAAAAATTACCTTATAATTGGATGTCCGTTTGGTCCTTTGATCACTCAACTTTTATTTAACAGGTCTAAATCATTCCATGCTAAATTGACCACTATGATAATGATATCCGATTGAAGTAAAATTTTGATAGTATATGCTATAAATATCACCAAGATTATCATTACAAGTTTTTAAATCCCATCAGGTGGTCTCTATCTATCAGATCATTATACAATCATTCATGATCGTTGAAATCAAATTTTATTGATCGACATAGCTAGGGCTACCGGATCGAGCCAGTCTTTTATGATGGATACTCTTAACGATAATTATTTAGATAATAAATGATGAAGAATGATGAAATTTAAATTCTAAAATTATATCATATTCAAAGAAAAATAAAAAAAATTATATTTGGTTGTAAAATATATTTATGATCAAAAAATCAGTTGAAAAAATTAATTTTCTAACCAAAAAAATGATCAAAAAATTTTCAAATTATTTTAAATTGAAAAAATTAATTATTGGCATTTTTTGATCAATTTTTTGATTCATAAAATCTTACAACCAAAAAATTCAAACAAAAAAATTAATTTTTTGCAACCAAAAAATTGATCGAATAATTTTTAAATTTTTTAAATTTTAAAAAAAATAATTTGATATTTTTTGATCGATTTTTTCATTAAAAAATTTATGACCAAAAAATTGATCAAAAAAATTAATTTTGAGACCAAAAAATCAATCACAAAATTTTTAAATTATTTTAAATTAAAAAAATTAATTTTAGTATTTTTTATCATAATTTTTTTTAATTTTTTTTAATCAAAAAATTTATCATAAATTTAAATTTTTTAAAAAAACTTTATAAGTCGCCCCAACCCCAATCCTGTCCTAGCCGCCCCCGACCCCCATCTTCCCCTCCTCGACAATCGCCAACTTGGTCTCCCATCATAGCTGGCCGGCCACGATGGGCCCCCCTCCCCTCCTTGATGATCACCCGCGATGGCCTCCCCTTGCCGGCCCACTGTGACGGCCCCCCTACTCTCCTCGATTACTGCCCATGATGGCCTACCCTCACCGACCTATCGCGATGGCCCCCTTCCCCTCCTCGGCGACTGCTCGCGACGGCCTCCCCTCGCTAGCCCATTGCGACAGCCCCCCTCCCCGGCCTGCGCCACCCCCCTCCCCTTTGGCCTCCCCTCGCCGGCCCGCCCATGACACCCCCTTCCCTTCTCCTCGCCGCCACCTACCGCCGATCTCCACCATCGGGGGAATGGGGGTGGCACGAGCAATCGAGAGATCGGAGTGCGGTGTTGGAGGCATGGAGCAACGGCTAGGGGGGGTTGCGGTGTCGGAGGCATGGAGTAGCAGTCGAGGGAGGAGTGCAGTGTCAAAGGTGTAGAGCAGCAGCCACGGGATGGTACGAGTGGCCAAGGGGCAGCGCAAGCAATGTGGGTGGCCAGGGGTAGGGCGGGCGGTCGGGAGGCAGTGTGAGAGGCCAGGAGGTAGCGCAGGCGGTGCGAGTGGCTGGAGGGCAGCGCGGGCGATCGAGGGGCATTATAGGTGGCCAAGGGGCAGCACAGGGGGGTGGAGTGTGGGGGACCAGAGGGCAGCGATGCTGGGGGATGAGGGCGACGATGGAGGGAGCACTATAGGTGCATGGAAGGATGGAAAAAATAAATAAATAAATATTAAAAATAAAATATTAAAAAATTATTTAAAAATACTAATAATTTAATATTTTATAAAAAAATAAAATATATAAAAAATAAAAATAATATAAAATAAAAATTAGAGATCATTTTTGTAATTGATTTTAAAAATTTAAATATTATAAAAAATAAATAGTGACAAATTTTATGATTGATTTTTAAATTTTAAAAATTTAAAAATAATTAATAATAGATTTTATGTCTGATTTTTTTAAAAGAATATTTTTTAAAAAATTTATGATCAAATTTTTGATTGATTATTATTTAAATTTTTAGTTTAATATTTTTTCATTAATTTAGTGATTGATTTTATAATTAATTTTTTAAAAAATATATTTTTCAAAAAAATTGCAACTAAATTTTTGATCAATTTTTATTTAAATTTTTAGTCTAATATTTTTTAATTAATTTAGCAATTGATTTTATGATCAATTTTTTTCAAAAAAATATTTTTAAAAAATTATGGTTGAATTTTTGATTGATTTAAAAATTTAAAAAATTATAATTTTTTTATATTTTTTTTAAAAAATAAAAACTAATTTTTTATAAATTTTTAATTTTTAGAAATTAAATTATTTATTTTTTTATAATTTTTTTAAAATTAGCAACCAATTTTTTGGTTGAAAAATCATTCATAAATTTTTAATTTTTTTAAAATTTTAATAATTTTAATATTTTTTTTGATTGATAAATCGATCACTAAACTTTACAATCTAAAAAATCTTAACTATTTTAATTATAAAAAACTTATTATTATTAATATAATTACTTTTATTATTATTATTATTATTATTATTATTATTATTATTATTATTATTATTATTATTATTATTATTATATTTACTATTATTATTATTATTCTAACTACTACTATTACTATTATCATTATTACTATTATTATTTTAATTATTAATATTAATAATATTATTATTTTAATTATTAATATTAATTATTAATATTATTATTATTACTATTTTTACTATTATTATTATTCTTACTACTACTATTACTATTATTATTATTGCTACTATTATTTTTATTATCATTATATATGATTTTCACTATTATTATTACCATTATTATACTACTTACTCTTATTATTATTATTTATTTACTATTATTATTACTATAATTCTAACTACTATTATTTCTATGATTATTATTACCATTATTATTATTACTATTTTTACTATTATTATTATAATTATTATGATTATTATTATTATTTTATTATTTATTAAAATTTTAAAATTGATTAAGCCACTCCGGCCCCCACCCCCAGCACCGCCCCTCTGCCACCCACCACCTACGGGCCCCCACCCGACCCGCCACTGCTGCCCTCCATGCCCCCACCCCCTGCAGTGCCCGAACACCGTCACGCCCCCTACACTCTATGGCGCCCCCCGTCGCCCCACCACCGATGCCCACGAACCCCCACCATCTATGGCGCCCCTCCGCCACCCACCATCGGTGCCTGCAGCCCTCCAACCTATCTCGGTCGGTGCCCTTCCGCCACCCACCATCGGTGCTCGCAGCCCCTCAACCCATCCCATCACCACCGCCCAGCGGCCCCGCACCATGCAGCACCCTATAATCGGCACCAACCCTCCGCACCCCATCGTCCGCCATCAACCCACCCGGATACATCCACAGCCCCAACCTACGATCCCATCACCACCACCCCATGGCCCTACACACCACGTGCCCCCCACCCCCTATAGCTGGCACCCACCCTCCACGTCCCGCCACCGACCACTGTACAGTACCCACAGTCCACCAAACGATAGAAAGAGAACAAAAAAAAATTATCGTCAATGATGCATGGCAACAACGATAGCAATGATGGTGGCAATGGGAGAACAGGTCACTGGCTAGTGGAAGCGATGAAGGAGGGGGATAGAGAAGATGAGGGGGCAGGCAAGAGTGGACTTCGGGGAGTGGATTTCATGTGAATGTAGTGGAAGAGGATATTTAAAGGCATTTAGTGATAGAGTTTTACCAATGAAATTTCATCACTAAAATAATTTTTCGTAATGAAAATTTATTTTTCGTCACTAATAATTCCTATCAATTTTTTTCAAAAAAAATTTTCTCTCCAAAAAATATTAAAATATTAAATAAAATTATTTATGATAAAAAATTAATTTTCATCATAAATAACAGTTATTTATGATGTAATCTTTTCATCAAAAATAATTTTTCATAAATAAATAATTTTAAAAATAAAAAAATGAGAATATTTATGATGAAAACTTTATGTCATAAATAATATTATTTGTGATGAAAAATGTAATTACATCATAAATAACATTTATTTACGATGAAAACTTCTATCATAAATATTTTTTATAAATAAATAATTTAAAAAATTTAAAAAAGATGAGAATATTTATGATGGAATATTTCTTATGATGAAAATTTTTAAAAAATAGGCAAAAATATGTTGTGCATGGCTGATGCGACAGGGTTGAGCGATCCAAGCACATCCACTGTTAGCTAGCCTATAGGCAAATTAATTTTTTTAAATTTTTTTCAAAAATTAATATTTTTTTAAAAAAATTATTATTCTTTGAATATTATATAATTTTAAAATTTAAAGTCCATCTTCATCATTCATTATTTAAGTTATTATCACGCGAGTCGTCACAAAAGATTGCCTTAATCTGGTAGCTCTAGCTTTGTAGATCGATAAAATTTGATTTTGATGGTCACGAATGACTATATGATGATCTGATAGATAGAAATCATCGATGGATCTGAAAATATGCAATGATAATCTCTATGATATTTATAGTATACTATCAAAATTTTACTTCAACCGAACATCATTATCATAGTCAATTTAGTACGGGATGATTTCAATCATTAAATAAAAAAGAGTGATCAAATGGCCAAATGACGTCCAATTAAAATTATTTTTTAGATAAATGATCTTTGCTACTATTTTGATTATTTATATAGTGGAGATTATAAAATTTAAATTACATGTATATGAACGATCTAAAACTACATGTCTCTTGATACTTATTCTTAAGGTTCTTAAGTAATTATACTTATGTTTTTGTAAGATCTGCTTAACGTGGATAGTTCATATACATACGGTTTTAATTTTATGATCATCACCATAAAAATGATGAAAGTACTAGCAACGATCATTTATCTATAAAATTTTCTTAATCGAACACCGCTTGGTCTTTTGATCATTTATTTTTTATTTAACGATCTAAATCACCTATGCTAAATTAACTATGATAATTATATCCGATTGAAGTAAAATTTTGATAGTACACTATAAATATCATAAAAATTATTATTATAAAATTTTAGATCTATCGATGATTTCTATCTATCAAATCATCATGCAATCATTCATGACCGTCGAAATTAAATTTTATCAATCTACATAGATAGAGCTACCAGATCAAGGTAATATTTTGTGAAGATGCTCGCATGGTAATTACTTAAATAATGAATGGTAAAGATGGACTTTAAATTTCAAAACTATATAATATTCAAAGAAAAATAGAATTTTTTTAAAAAAATATTAATTTTTAAAAAAATTTAAAAAAAATATTAATTTTTAAAAAAATTTAAAAAAAATATTAATTTGCTTGTGGGCTAGCTAATAGTAGACATGCTCGCACCCCACAATCCTATCGCATTGATCATGCATGGCATATGTTTACTTTTTTTTATTTTTAAAATATTTTATATTTTTCTATTTTTTAAATTTAAAATTTGGTCAGATTATTTACGATGGAGGATTTTCATCGTAAATAATTGATTATTTAGAACATAAAATAGATATACATCATAAATAATGGATTATTTATGATAAAAAATTCCATCATAAATAATCTAACTTTTTTATTTTTTAAATGATTTATTTATAATAGATTATTTATGATGGAAATATTTCATCATAAATAATGGATTATTTATGATGTAAAATATATTTTCATCATAAATAATTGATTATTTATGATGAAATATTCCATCATGAATAATCCAACTTTTTTATTTTTTCAAATAATTTATTTATGATAGATTATTTATGATGAAAAATTTTCATTGTAAATAAGCAATTATTTATGATGAAAAAAGTATTTCTATTATAAATAATTGATTATTTATGATGAAAATTTTTTTATGGTAGATTATTTATGACTAAAATTTTTTATAATAAATAATCAATTATTTATGATAAAAAATAGATTTATGTCATAAATAATTAATTATTTATGATGAAAAATTTTCATCATGAATTATCTAGCCTTTTTATTTTTTTAAATGGTTTATTTATAGTAAATCATTTATGATGGAAATATTTTATTGCAAATAATCAATTATTTATGATGTAAGTTGGATTTTCATCATAAATAATTTATTATTTATGATAAAAACTTTTCATTATGAATAATCCAATCTTTTTATTTTTTTAAATAATTTATTTATGGTAGATTATTTATGATGAAAACTTGTCATCATAAATAATTGATTATTTATGATGTAATATTTATTTACATCATAAATAATTGATTATTTATAATGAAAAATTTTCATCATGAATAATCCAATCTTTTTATTTTTTAAATGATTTATTTATGATAGATTATTTATAATAAAAAAATTTTATTACAAATAATTAATTATTTATGACATAAATTTGTTTGACACCATAAATAATCTATTATTTATGATGAAATAATTTTTTATCAAAAATAAATAATATTAGTGACATAAAAATTTTTTCATCGTAAATTTTTGTATCAGCAATGAATTTTTTTTGTCGCAAATAATTTCATCGCAAAACATGAAATTTCTTATAGTGCTTTTTGCGACCAAAAATTTTTTATCCTAAAATCGATCACTAAATTATTAGTGATCGATTTTTGATTTTTAGAGATCAATTTTTTGAATGCTAAAATCCTATTTTCTTATAGTATACCTATCAATCCTAATTCAATTAGACTTTAAAATCTAGGTCTTACATGGATAATAAAACTCAATTACTTTGATATTAAGTTAAGCCTAATTAAATTGAATATGATTATAATCAATTAGGAGAAAATGGTTTTGAATTTAGGTTTGATCAAAATACAATTGGAATTCAAAGCGAATCCAATTCAAAATCCCATCTAACCTAATTTAATTGAACTTTAAATCCAAGTCCTAATTAAATTATAAAATTTAATTACATTCAAACTAAGTCAAGTCTAATTAAATTTAATATAATTTAAATTAATTATAAAAAAATGGCTTTCAATTTAGGTTCGATTAGAATCTAATTCAAAATTATATCAAATCTAATTCAATTAGACTTTGAATCCAAGTCTTACTTGGAATATTAAAATCCAATTAGCCTCAAATTAAGTCAAGTTTAATTAAATTAAATCTAATTTAAATTAATTAAAACTTGATTCATAAATTAATTAAATTTAAAAATTTAATAAAATCAAATATTAATTTTTAACCATCTAAAAATCAACCTAGGAGGATAAAAAAAATAATGTAAAAAAATTTGCATTAGTGACGGCTTTAGCCACGACAAGAATACTATAGCTAATAATTTAAAAATATTATTTTAAATATATAATTATTAATGATGAAAATAATATTATCGATGGCTACTTTCGTCATTAAAAATTTTTATATATTAATGATAGAATGTGTCATCGCTAATAATCTTTCCACCTCATTTTCCTCCTCGTCGTGCACCCTCATTTTTTTCCATGTCACCGCCCACCGCCTCCTCGTTTTCCCCCATTCCACTGCCCATCGAGTCCTCATTTTTCCACCACCCCTCCACCCTATAGCATTTTTATCCCCCACCACTACCACCCTCTCCCCCCACCCTTCGGTCCCTCCACCATCCCCTCTCTCCCCCGGTCAGTGGCCTCCCTTCGACTACACCTGACCCGCCTTCCCGAGCCACCAACCACCTCCTATCTCCTTAAGTCCCTAGCCCTCTCGATCCCCTCGCCCGCCTTCTGTCTCCCTGAGTCTCCAACCATCTTGATCCCCTCGGCTGCACCCGGCCTGCCTCCCCTAGCCTCTGACCGCTTCCTGCATCTCCAAACCCCCAGCCCTTCAGTTCTCCCACCACCTCCTCTCTCCCTCAACTGGCAGCTTTTGTTGGGATATCAACTACTCTGATACTACTTGTTAAGAATCTAGTACCGATAGATTATGATAGAAAAAAAGAAAAAAATAAAATAAGAAAATAATCAAGTACGTGGATCAGCTGAAAAACTCGCCTCCACGAGGCATGCAAAGCTCCACTATGAAAGAGAAAAATAGGTTGTATCCACTCTGATCAAATACTTGCTCGAAAAAGTCTCCTACGGCAATAAAAACTTTACTCTACGATATCGCCTCTCATCCTTTTGAGTCTCTCATCTCGTGCTCGATCCACCTCCACCTAGAGCTCCACCTTACATTGGGCTCCCTCTAGTTCCTGAAGCTCCACCTCGTAGTAGGCTCCCTGCCAAATAGTAATATCCTCTCGTCTTCTTCTTTTCCTCCAATATCACCATATTGTCATGCATGACCTTTAGGATTCCATTACTAGCTACCCATCTATATCCATTTGAATCTTGTCTACTTAATGAGATAAGATTCTGTCTAAAATTAGGTATGTATCGGACCTCTCCCAATCTCCTTACGGCACCATCATGTGTTCTTCAACTGACATTCTGATACCTCTGATCGCATAGCTCGATCCATTCGGCAGATAAACAATGCCCTCACTACTTTGTAGGGAGTCAAACTACTCATCTTTACAACAAATATGATATGTGCACGTAGAATCTAAAATTCACTACTGAAAAGAAGTAGATACCTCGTCAGATGATAAGTACCATAAATTCACCAATAAAAGTATTAATTTATTAATTAATTTATATTTATTTTTAAAAATTAATGATTAATTTATACATATTTTTGAGAAATTAATATTTTTATTAATTAAAAAATAATTAAAATAATAAAATAAAATATTATTATCAATAAAAAGAGCTCATTTTTTTGATCATAATGAAATAAGTTTGAAGCAAATTGAAGCTAAAATGGACTAAATATGAATTTAAAAAAAATAAAATAAAAAATAATAGCTCAATCGACTCCACAAGCCAAGTCGTCCAAGCCAACTTAGCTGCAGAAGCCGCCAGCCGATCCATGATCCAGGCGTGGACCGCCAGCTCAGCAGAATCCAGCAAATCAGGGAGCGACACATGATGGACCAAGACCCTTAAAGAGTTTACAACATTTCTATCGTAGCTCACAGGGCATTTTGGTCTTTTCACTCAATGACAGAAGGCATTGATTGATTGTGATGTATGGTAAAGCCGATCGTCCTGGTCCATGGGAATAGTAAGTGCACGATCATACGGCTATGGTTGCTTGCAGTCAAGATCCGACAATGGTGGTTGGTTCTAATTTTAATTCAAACTCCAAGCGTCATTCGACGGCAGCACTCACATCTGGCATTGATCCAATGGTCAATCTTCCTTCTGATTACAATCCGATGGTAGCACTCAACCCAGAAGATGATCCAACGATCTTGGAAGCTCTCGACTTGATTAAAACACCTAGAACTCCAATCAATAGCCAGATTTCCTCCTAATTAACGTGATCAGACGGCCAAAACTTAATCCGACCTGATCTAGGCTGATACACGTCCGATTTTGACATTTTTTGGATCATTTGATCCATATCTGACGGTCAGATTTTATCCAGAGTAATAGAATTCATTCAAGACTCTTTTTAATCTAAATTTCACTTGAATTTCTTCCTATTTTGATGATTAAAACATTCTTTAGTCCCATATTGCCTGCAGAAAAACTCTCCAGCCTTCCAACACCTATAAATAAGACCCCAGGCCTCTAGAGTTCAGTGTCTTCAATTGAAGTGAAGCTTTGGTATAGAATAGAGCCAGGCTTTGAGTTAATGACTGCTTTGAGGCAATTGGTGCTGAGAGGAAGAGCTGGGCTTCGACACCATCTTTCTACCGACGCCGATCCAAGATCAGAGATCAGCCTATTTTAATTTTTAATTTTTTTTCTTTTTAAATTTTGTGTATTTAAATTATAAATTTTTAATTAATATAATATTTATTTTTATACTCTTTAATTTTATACTCTTTATTTTTTATTATAATTTAATTTTTATACTTTAATTATTATCTTTTATTTTACTGTAAGTAGATGCTAAGATCTAAATAGTAGATTCTAGTACCAAATTTATTTTTCTGCACTATTTAATTTTGCTTTTAATTTTTTACTTTAAATTCTTTTTTCTAATCTTTTTTTTCTTTTCAAAAATCAAAGATTTTAAATCTAAAATACTACCTTTCCTATGGATTCGACCCGACTCACTGCTATCTACGTATTTTTAATTATATTAAAAAATTAAATTAAACTGATAAACATGGTATCTTAATGGCAACATCATGCTCTTATCATCAGATATCTCCAGGATATTATCCTCTGACTCGCTACTAGCCGTCACTGTAGTAGCCCTCATTCGATCCTTGAGTTATGGATAATTCTTGACTCAATGCCCCAATTCGTTGCACTTGTAGCATCTGATCTTGCTTTGATCCCTCATCTTAGATCTGGATCATCTTTCTCGCAATCTTTTACTATTCCATCTACTATCTTCTATTCTTCCAAAAACTATCAAAGCTGAGCTGTCACCATCTGAGCTCAAAACTGGATTCATCCTTCTAAGAATCTCATTTTGGAGTATCACTGTAGTGACCTCATCCATCTTGATGATACTCTTTTTTATAAAAAGAGCAGTCACCAAAGACTCATACGAAGGAGAGAGCGATGCTAGCAAGACTAAAGCCTTGGTCTTCTTCTTAACTTTTTTACCAATACTGAGGAGATCGGTAAGGATCTTCTGAAAGTTGGATAGATGCTCTCGCACGCTTTTGGCCTTCATCCATCTGTAGCTGATAGAACTAGCTCCAAAAAATAACGTGTTGGTGAGCGACTTCATCATATATAATTTTTCGAGCTTCGACCATAGTGTCATCGAGGAAGTCTTGCTAAGCACGTGGATCACGACATCATCCACTAGGTATAAGTGGATTATGCTCACCGTCTACATCTAGATCCACTTAATCCTTCACCTTCATGGTAGTTGATATCTCATCGTTCAAGAGAGCATCGATCAACCCATGTTGGATGAGGACATTCTTTATCCTTGCTTGTCATAAGAAAAAATTGCCCTTTCCATCGAACGTGTTAATCTCCACCTTGATTGCACTTATCTTCTCCATATTCTTCAATCTCTATCCACTGTTGTAATCTATGCTCCGATACTATCTAGCTCTGATACCAATCTATTGGGATATCAACAACTTTGATACCACTTGTTAAGGATCTAGTATCGATAGATTGTGATAGAAAGAAAGAAGAAAATAAAATAAAAAAATAATCAAGTACATGGATCAGCTGAAAGGCTCACCTCCATGGGACATGCAAAGATCTACTATGAAAGAAAAAAATAGTTACAAGAGGAGAACACCCACTCTCAACTCATTGTACATAAATCTCTCTCAATTAGAAGCTATCCTCATAAAAGCTCTCTTTGAATCCCAAGAAGATCCTCAGAAGCTATAAGATGCTCTGCCCTCACAGCCTTCATGTCGGATGCTATGCACCTATTACTTCTCTCTCTTATGGGCTGCACGTGCTAGGCACTCAATCAAGCTCCTCTTAGTAGCTTCCTGAGCCTCTCTACATGCCTCTCATGCCCCATGCACCATTGCTATACTCCACAGCATCTCAGTCCTTTAAATAGGATGAAAATTCTCTTCTCAGCAATTCATAGGAGTCCTAACAAGGCTATTTCTCCTAATATGAATTGAACATGATCTTGATGGAGTCTTAAAATATTTTCCAACCTTCAGATCATGATTGATAAGTGGTAAAAATATACTAATAAAAGTATTAAATTATAAAATAAATTAATTTATTTTTTAGAAATTGATATTTTTATTAATCTCATATAGAAAAGAAGGTCATCAATATAAAGATCTTATTTTTCTGATTTAGATGAAATAAATTTCAGGCAAAACGGACTTCAAACGAGCCCAAAATTGAATTTCAAAAAAAAAAGGAAGCCGGTCCGGTTCAAATCGATTCAGAAAAATTGGCTCAGCAGACCGCCCGATTCGACCGCATCCAGCAGACCAACCCACTAATGCAACGCTGACACTAGGCTAACATCAGCATTTTTTGCGGTGTATGGTGGACCGTTTGGAGGGCATTTTGAGAATTTCACATGAAGAAGCGCGTTTCGATTGGCTAAAGAATGCGACAGTCCATGTAACACCGAGCTCACGCATGGTCTACAAAGGGCAATTTGAAAATTTTATCTGATCTGATGGGTGCCTTTCACTGGGATTTGATCGAATGGCCGAAATGCATGCGCTGACGAATGACATCCGCAGCTCCCGATCGAGATCCAACGGTTGAGATTCATCCTAACTTTAAACCAAAGATCAGAAGCTTTCCTATGCGCAATCTGACGGCCTAGATTCAATCCAATGATCGATCCAATGGCTGCCATGAATTCTGACTTGATCTAGGATATTTTAAAGGGTTTTTAAGTAATTTTTGGATAATTTGATCGACATCCAATGGTCAGAATCATCTAGGGTCCTAATTTGACTTATATTGAGAGTTTTAAACCTAATTTTCAAGAGGATTTTGGTGGAAAATCCATCTCTTAGCCTATAAAAAGTCTACTGCTATCGAAGAAAGGAGAAAAAGAGAGAGAGAGGAGATAGTAAAAAAAAAGAAAAAGAAGAGAAAGAGAGGAGAGAGGTAGAAAGAGAAGAGAGATTTTTGAGAGAAAAGGAAGGATTTTTAATTTTTTTTCTTTTCATCTGGCAATCAAAAACATTGATCAAGGAGCTTCTTTTCTTCTTCACCAAGTTCTCCATACTAAGAGCGATGGACAATCAATTTCAGCAATTAAATAGTCTAATTTTTTTATGCTTTTTATTTTATTTATTATTTCTGAATTTGTTATCATGAACTAAATTTTTTTTTACTAAGGCTAAGGTGTAGCCACTCTTTTGATGCAATATTCAGTATGATTTATTTTTAATTTTAAATTTTATTCATGAGGAGTATATAAATCTGATCTTAATGCTTTTAGATTACCGGCCATCTTCTAATTGACCTAATGAACATAGATGTTACGGACTAAGTACATCTATGTTATTGCTTCTTGATTATATATCTTGTATTATAAATCAAATTAGAATTCATATGCATGCAAAAATTTTAGTGTGCATTGGATGCAGCATATTTTAATTAGAGAATTTCAAAAAATTTAATGCATTAATATTTATTTAAATTACACCTGGACCAAAGGATAATTAATAAATATTGATAGTTTTGCTATGCCTGGACCAAAAGGTAGTGAATAAATTAGGAGACTCCACCGTCACATAAAATAAAATTAATCTAATAACCTGAATATTGTATTGACTGAGTTGGTGAATCGATTGCCTTAGTAACACATTGCTCTTAAATTTAAAATCCTAATAATTACACTCTCTCTTATTTTCTTAAAATTTTTAATTATTTTTTTATTTTATTCTTTAATTTCTTATTCTCATAAATCGATCTTCTAAATAAAGCATAGAAAAGAGCTTTTCAGTACTTATTTTTCAATCCTCTAGGGACGATACTCTACTCATTTACTTTATTACTTGATCGACTGGTGCACTTGCCATAGCTATAGATTAGCACGCATCAAGTTTTTGGCACTCGTTGCCGAGGATTGTATCTAAAATAATATTAAAATTTTGATCCTAGCTTTACTTTAGAATTTTATTTTTAATTTTTATTATTATTTTATTTTAAAAAAAAATTTATTCAGTGCATGACACGTACTGGACATAGTAACTTACTACCTTTAGATCCAAAAATTGAAAGGACCATTAGAAGACTACAATAAGAAAGAAACATGATAGCTGAAGATCCTAACGACATCAATCTAGAATTGGATATGGCGATCGAAGGATAGCATGAAGCTATTCGACCAGTACATCATCCATTAAATGATTACATCACACCATCTGTAGCCGATGCAGCTTCGAGCATCAGGAGACCGTCAATACGAGCAAACAACTTTGAAATAAAATCGATGATGATCCAGATGATTCAATCAACTGTCCAATTCAGTGGACACGTGCATGATGATCTGAATGCCCATATTTCTAACTTTCTTGAACTTTGTGATACTTTTAAAATTAATGGAGTGTCGGATGATGCTATTAGATTAAGGTTATTTCTTTTCTCTTTATGGGACAAAGCTAAGAGTTGGCTTCATTCTCTTCCTATAGGTTCTATCACAACTTGGGATGTCCTAGCCCAAAAATTCTTAGCCAAGTACTTTCCACCTTCCAAGACTACCAAGATGTGCAACGATATCACTTCTTTTATGCAGATGGATATGGAGACACTATATGAGGCTTGGGAGCATTTCAAGAAATTGCTGAGGAGATGTCCACATCATCAACTACCCGTATGGCTTCAGGTACAAACTTTCTATAATGGTTTATCTCCTACTAATCGTTCTATGATTGATGCAGCAGCAGGAGAAAACCAATTAATCAAAAAAATGGAGGAAGAAGCCTTCGATCTGATCGATGAGATGGCATCAAATAGCTATCAGTGGCAGACAGAATGCATGATGCCAAAAAGACTAGCAGCTGTGTAGGGAGTAGATTGCATGCCAATCTTACTAGCTGAAATTGCAGCCCTTAGAGCCAAAGTCAACAACTTGAAGGGAACAGCTATGCATATTCAGAGCATCACTTATGACCTGTGTGGAGGAGGACACGATACGAGCAATTGCCAGACAGATAATCCTATTGCTAAAGCAACTGATACAGCTAATTATGTTGGTAATTTTTTTAGGCCACAATAAAACAATCCCTACTCCAACACATACAATCAAGGATGGAGGCAGCACCCAAATTTCTCGTGGAGTAATCAAAATGCAGCACAACAGCCACCCCCAGGATTCCAAGTACCTGAAAAGAAGTCCAACATGGAAGAGCTGATGGTCAAATTTATGCAAAACCAAGAAGCAACTATAAAAAATTTAGAAGCCAAACTTAGATAGGACCAAGCAGCAGTAATTCGAAACTTGAAGATACAAATAGGTCAAATAGCTAAGATAATCTCTGAGAGACCTCAAAGATCCTTGTCCAGCAATACGAAGACCAATCCAAGGGAGCAAGTCAATGCTATCACCCTAAGAAGTGGTACAAAGCTGGAGGAGCCACATCAGAAGAAAAAGACTGAAGAGCCAACTACAAATAAGGAACCATCAACTAAAATTCATCAGTCACCAAAACAACCAGCATATGGATGGTCTTTAGGTAAACAATTTGCCGACCCAAATGTGAAGCCCTACGTGCCGCCACAACCATTCCTAGAGAGACAAATACAGCATCTAGATAAGGAATTCTCTAATTTTTTCAAAATATTAAAGAATTTATATATTAATATCTCTTTTGTAGATGCTATCACTCAAATGCCCAGGTATGCCAAGTTTCTCAAAAAAATCCTAATAAATAAGAAAAAGCTGAAGGATAATGAGAGAATAAATTTGAATGAAGAATGCTTAGCAATACTTCAAAATAAATTATCATAGAAGCTAAAAGATCTAAAGAGTTTTACTATCCCTTGCATTATTAGTGATTATAGTTTTGATAAAGTTTTATATGATTTAGGAGCAAGTATTAATCTTATGCCTTTTTCTATTTTCAGGAAGCTGGGTCTAGGAGAACCGAAGCCTACCACTATTACTCTTCAATTAGCCGACAGATCCATCAAATATCCAAGAGGTATAGTGGAGGATGTCTTGGTCAAGGTAAACAAGTTTATTTTTCCTACTGATTTTATTGTTCTTGATATGAAAGAAGATTATGATGTACCCCTTATTTTAGGAAGATCCTTTTTAGCTACTCGAGGAGCCTTAATAGATGTTCAACAAGAAAAATTAATTCTTAGAATCCAAGATGAACAAGTTATTTTTAATGTTTTCAAAGATACTAAACATCCTGATGATAATCAAACTTATTTTCTAATTGATATTATTGACAATCCATTATATGAGAATTCTGTAGAAAATAGGTTTGAGACTATAAAAGCTAGCAATGTCTAATTGAAAAAGGGCTCGACTAAACATGAAAGTATTCTAATTGAAGTTGCACCAGAATTGATTCCAATTCAGAACTCAAAGAAAGTCAAGCTGAAGACTATAAATCAGAACTACTAGATAGGTTATTTCTTTTTTTTTAGTTTTGATCATTTTTCTTTTATTTTATTTTTTAGCAATTTGTTGTTGCTCTTTTACTGCTTTGGTATGTATTTTTAATTTTGTAGAGAAAAATCAATGAGAGCTTAAGCAAAATTTCAAAGCTTCAAAGAACCAGACTAAACCAAATCAGGTGTATTCCTTTCCTATTCTTTATTACACCCTTTATTTTTCTTTCTCTTTTAAGATAATGTAGAATAAGTTTTAAAAAAAAAAATATGTGTCAAGAAGAAAATCTTGAGCAAGATAGACTAGACAAGTGATAAAAGATAGAATTATTTGCTAATGAATGTAACAAGTTAAAGAAGTAGATTAGTTGGTCGACTTTTAGCAGCCTACTTAGGTCATTAAAAGACTGTTAGCACTTTTAATTGCACATGCACACTAACAAGGCAAAGTAGGTATTGATTATAAGGTCAACTGAGGATTCAATTATCATTAAAAATTGGTAATTAATATACATTCTAATCAAAGAAACTTGAATTTAAGGAAAGAGCTACCTACCTAAAAATAAAGTGCAAAAGATAGAGTATATGTGGATTGCTCAAAGTCTAGTAACTGGGTCTCTGCACCTAGATCAAGTGTGAAATTTTATGTAGAATGGTGAAGGAAAGGCTAGGATGCTCAGCACAGTAAAAAGAAAAAAAATGGGGGCAGTGTGAAAGCTACCTTAATTCATGAGTATAAAATTGAGAATGTATAGAAAATTGATCAAAATAGATGATAAGAGAGGATACTTTTATTCTTTTAATTTAACACTAAAATGCTAAAGTTAGTCATCATGAACACAAGTGCTGTAGATCTTTGATGTACTCTAAAAAAGTTTTTAATTATATTGACTGAAAAATTTACTTCTGAAGCTCAATGCTTAATTAGCATTATTTTCTAAATTTTTTGACCTTTAGTCCTAGATTTTATCTTTTTGATGGATAATCTTATTGAAACATGGTATTAAATAAAATATTGCTAAGGGACTAGCAATAACTAAGTTGGGAAGTGTGATAAGTGATAAAAATATACTAATAAAATTATTAAATTATAAAATAAATTAATCTATTTTCTTAAAAATTAATATTTTTATTAATCTTATGTAGGAAAGAAGGCCACCAATATAAAGATCTTATTTTTTTATTCAAATAAAATAAATTTCAAGCAAAACAGACTTCAAATGAGCCCAAAATTGAATTTCAAAAAAAAAAATCGATCCAATTTAAATCGGTTCAGAAAAATCGGCTCAGTAGATCATCCAGTTCGACCAAACCCAGCAGACCGACCCACTGATGCTAGGCTGATGTCAGCATTTTTTGCGGCACAGTGGACCATTTGGAGGATATTTTGAGAATTTCATATGAAGAAGTGTGCTCCGATTGGCTGAAGAATGCAGTGGTCCATGCAATACTGGACTCGTGCATGGTCTATAGAGGGCAATTTAGGAATTTTGTCTGATCCGACGAGCATCTTTCACTAGAATTTAATCAGACGATCGAAATGCATGTGCTAACGAACGGCATCCACAGCTCCCGATCGAGATCCAACGGCTAAGATTCATCCTGACTTTAAACCAAAGATCAGAAGCTTTCCTGTGTGCAATCTGACAACCTAGATTCAATCCAATGATCGATCCGATGGCTGCCATGAATTCTAACTTGATCTGGGATATTTTAAAAGATTTTTAAGTAATTTTTGGATCGTTTGGTCGACATCCAACGGTCAGAATCATCCAGGATCCTAATTTGACTTATATTGAGAGTTTTAAACCTAATTTTCAAGAGGATTTCAATGGAAAATCCATCTCTTAGCCTATAAAAAGTCTACTATTGCCGAAGAAAGGAGAAAAAAAGAGAGAGAGGAAATAGTAAAAAAAAAAGAAAAAGAAGAGAAAGAGAGGAGAGAGGTAGAAAGAGAAGAGAGATTTTTGAGAGAAAAGAAAGGGTTTTTAATTTTTTTTCTTTCGACAATCAGAAACATTGATCAAGGAGCTTCTTTTCTTCTTCACCAAGTTCTCCACACCAAGAGCGACGGATAATTAATTTCAGCAATCAAATAGTCTAATTTCTTTATTTTTTTTATTTTATTTGCTGTTTCTGAACTTGTTATCATGAACTAAATTTTCTTTTACTAAGACTAAGGTGTAGCCACTCTTTTGATGCAATATTCAGTATGATTTATTTTTAATTTTAAATTTTATTTATGAGAAGTATATAAATCTGATCTTAATGTTTTTAGATTACTGACCATCTTCTAATTAACCTGATGAACATAGATGTTACGGACCAAGTACATTTATGTTAGTGCTTCTTGATTATATACCTTGTATTATGAATCAAATTAGAATTCATATGCATGCAAAAATTTTAATGCGCTTTAGATGCAGCGTATTTTAATTAGAGGGTTTCACAAAATTTAATGCATTAATATTTATTTAAATTACACCTGGACCAAAGGGTAATTAATAAATGTTGATAGTTTTGCTATGCCTGGACCAAAGGGTATAGTGAATAAATTAGGAGACTCCACCATCACATGAAATAAAATTAATCTAATAATCTGAATATTGTATTGACTAAGTTGGTGAACTAATTGCCTTAGTAACACATTGCTCTTAAGTTTAAAACCCTAATAATTACACTCTCTTTATTTTCTTAAAATTTTTAGTTATTTTTTTATTTTATTCTTTAATTTCTTATTCTTATAAATTGATTTTCTAAATAAAATATAGGAAAGAGCTTTTCAGTACTTATTTTTCAATCCTCTAAGGACGATACTCTACTCATTTACTTTATTACTTGATCGACTGGTGCACTTGCCATAGCTATAGATTAGCATGCATCAATGACCGCAACCCTCCATGATCGCTGGATCTTGTGGTCCACGTGCAACTCCTGTAGACCCCTTGGTTTAATCACAATCCGAGTCCAAACAAAAAAACCTATCATGTTCTATTCGATTCCATCGAGTCGGCTTGATTACGGTTCAAGCCGGCTTGATTGCGGTTCAAGCCGGCTTGATTGCATCTCATCCGAACTTCTGCTTTCTATCTGCCTGAGAGAGTTGGCTCGATTATGGTTCGAGATGGCTCGATCTCAACCCGAGCTGACTCAACCTCATATCCGAGCCAACTCGACTGCTTGCAGATACTAATTCTTCTCTACTGTGGATTAAATTCGAGGTATCAAATTCTAACAGCTTTCCCTCGACCGTCTCCCCCCGCTACACCTGGCCCATCTCTCCGAACCCCAGGCCACCTTCCACCTCCCCCAGCTCTCGGGCACAAGCTCCCAACCTCCTGCCTCCCCAAAATGCCAACCACCCACCCTCCTCTCCCCCATCATTCGGTTCCCCCGCCACCCCCTCTCTCCCCATGGTGGCCTCCCCTTGGCCGCCTCCTGCCTTCTTCCCCAAACCACTGGCCCTTTATTCACCTACCATCCCCTCTCTCCCCAAACCGATGGCTTCCCCCCAACCATCTTCCCCTCGACTACACTGGGCCCACCTCCTCGAACCACCGACTGCCTCTCACCTTCTTAAGCCCCCAGATGCAAGCTTCCGACCTCTTGCCTTCCTAAAACCCCAACCCGCCACCCTCTCCCTTGTTGTTTGGTTCCCCGCCATCCCCTCTCTCCCCCGGCCGCCTCTTGTCTCCTTTTCAGAAATCTTGACCGCCTCCTACCTCTCCAAACCCCCGGCCCTTCGGTTCACCCGCCACTCCCTCTCTCCCTCGACCACCTCCTGCCTCCTACCTCGAACCCCTACCCCTTCAGTTCACCTACCACCCCCTCTCTCCTCCGACCATCTCCTCCCAACTGTACCCGACCTACCTTCTCGAACCTTCGGCTACCTCCCACCTCCTCGAGTCCTCGGACGTAAGCTTCCGACATTTTCAAGCTCCCATTTGTGGCTGCATCTCCGAGCCTCAGTCCCTGCTCATCTATGCCTCCTTGCACCTCCATTCCTGCGTGCCAGCCCATGTCTCAATTCTGTACGGTAGCCTTCTTCTATTATGAGTATTAGTGATGGTATTAACATACAACTAATATCCATCATTAAAAATTATTTTTTTAAAAAAATATATGTAAATTAAGCATAATTAGATATTAAAAATTAAATACAAAATCGTGAGATGTGCCCTACGTGCTTCAATCTCGGCATGCAGCATGCTCGAACTAAGGATACGTTCGAGCAGTATTGCAAACATCAGCATGAAACGTGTCCTACACACTCCAGTCTCAGTATGCAGAGTGCTCAAACTGAGGAAAGGTTTGGGTTGCATTGTAAACATCAGCCCAAGATATGCCCTATATATTAAATATATGTGCCCTAGAAGCCAGAATTGGCTGACACTTGTAATACACTTCTAAGGGCAAAATTATAATTTTGACTATTATCAATAAAATGGGTTATTTTCTATCACATATGTGTATTTAGTGTCTGTGATACATCCTTTGAGTTAATGATAATGATAATTCATATTTTCAAGAGTTGAAAATTTAAGACATGAATAATCATTATTAACTCATAAAATACTTCCGACCATACGATCATCACAAGGATGGTGATTGATCCGGAAGATTGGTGTATAATCACTTTTCTTTAGTAGATGAGTCTTGAGTCTATGATGTAGAGACACCAGAGTGAGAGTACAGATACTCATTAAAAAATGAGGGCACTGAGCGTGACCACCTCGAGTAGTCATTAGGAAGTCTACCTTCTCGTCAATGACTGACTCGATACTGCAGTAGTGTATCTGGTTCATTGACCTGAGATGCATTGATAGTTCACCTTGAGGGTGCTATAGTTTGACTACACCATAACTCGATCTTCTAGCTATTCGAAATCCTGAGGTATATGTTAGCTATAGCATGTTCATTGTAGGAACTGGATTGCATCAAGATGAAATCTATCTACCTCGGTGGTAAAGGAGCAGCCCTATTTTGATCATGAGAATTAAGTCCAGAAGTCCATGACCATGGCAGAGTGAAATAGTAGAAAGAATTTTTATTTATATTTTTACATCGAACTTGAATCGAATGATTACATCATATGACAGAACTAGGGTTTGACGAGTTCACCTTAACCCTAATATGATCGGAACTCAAGATAGAAGAACTTAATCAAACAAGTAGTTGCACCAAGAGATTTGCATTCAGCTCTAATGGGTTGCCACCATATACTACTAGGTGTCATTGGTGGATTTTGAAAGTAATTAGAATAATTTAAATGATCGATCATTCTAGCTGTTCAAATCAGAAGAGTCTGATCCATCAAAAGGAGTTTTGATGATGTCGATGATAGAGATCATGACATATTCCATTACCATACAGAACTGAACCTAACTAAATTACACAAATAAGAGTTTGAATTTGGTGATCATCAATTGAACTAATCCAGTTCAATTGATCTAAATAAGATTCAATTAGGTTCAAGAAAATCGTGCTAGCACTCGATTGAACCTAACGTTCTTCTTTTACTATCATAAATAGTTGTCCTGACTGAGCCAAAGAAGTTTGTACTCAATCAGAGACCTTCACTTGGTCTGACTGGAGCCTATCCAGGTCAGAAAAGAGTTGTCTTATTTTGTAAGACAACACCTGCCATTTTTTGTCACCTGCCATTTTTCGTCCTTTGACTTTGGTCAAAAGTTGACCTTTGACTGATCAAATGTTGATCATTGATACTTTGACTTCTGTCCATGTGTCACGCACCTATTGGAGAGCTGGTGGGGGCTTGTCCCTCTGTCAGAACCTGGCAAGGAGGAGGGTGCATGCCACCCTTGGCCTGTGCCCAAGCTGGAGGCACTCAGCAGTCCCTGTTGGATAGGAACTCCATCTCCTTTTTGGATTTCGATTAGACTTCTCCTAAGAACCAAATTTGACTGGTCTTAGGTGCCATCTAAGGAGGAATCCAAGGGACTCTATTTCCATCAATCAGATTTATATCTGATTTCATAAAGGGTTATGATCGGTTAGGAAGAAGAGGAGTTGGATCACGCATAGTCTATAAATAAGATCCTATGCCCAACTCAAAAGGCATTGAAAATTCTCATGCCCCAAGGCTACCTCTCCTCTCCTCCTCCATGCCAAGTCCATCTTCTCCCTCTAGTCTCCACACCCAAAGGTGTTTGGGATCCAAGTTGGTGTAATCCAAATGAGAGAAAGGTGACAGAAAGCTAAAGGGCTACACTGCTGCAAAGGATAACTGCTGATCTTCGAAAGGTGTTTTGAAAATCCTCTAGATCAAATCCAAATTTGATTTTTGAAGATGTGATAGAAAAGAAGAGGATCTTCATATTCAGTTTGAGTGGATACTGGTAGAGGCCAGGCACTTGCGTGGCTAGATCCAGAACCTTCCACTGCTTATAGGATCATCAATGGATAATAGGATTATCCTACATCAAGGTAAATTAAATTTGATTTAATTTATTTAGATTTTATTTTTATTATTAGAATAATAAGAATCAGATCTAAAACATCTTAGATCTAATTTGGATCAAAAAAAAAATTTGAAATATATCGCTTGATCCGATCAGATCTGAACAAATCTAGTCTGAAAAATTAGGATTTTTTTTCACTATATGCTCTGATCTCGACATGCAGAGTACTCAAATTGAGGAAGGTTTGAGCTGCAAATACGAGGTCGAGATGTGCCCTACATGCTTTGATCTTAGTATTCAGCATGCTTGAACCGATGGAAGGCTCGAACAGTATTGCAAACACCGGCCCGAGACATGCTCTACATGCTCTAGTTTTGACATGTAAAGTACTCGAATCAAGAAAAGGTTTGGACTGCATTGCAAACACCAGCCCAAAATGTGCCCTGCATGCTTCGATCTCGACATGCAGAGCATTCGAACCAAGGAAGGTTTGATCTACAAACATGAGACCGAGACGTGTCCTGCATGCTTTGGTCTCGGCATGCAGTGCGCTCGAACTGAGGGAAGGTTTGGACAGCATTACAAACACTAACCCGAGCTATGCCCTACATGCTTTTGTCTCGACATGCAGAGCACTCGAACTGAGTGAAGGTTTGGGCTACAAACATGAGGCTGAGATGTGCCCTACACACTCCGATCTTGGTATGCAAAGCACTCGAACTAAGGAAAGGTTTGGGCTGCATTGCAAACACAGGCTTGAGACATGTCCTGCATGCTCTATTTGTAATGATGTCCCTTACTCTTAGTTCAAGGATGGGCTTATTGTCCTTGTAAGAAATGTGTCAATAGATAATGTTTGATAGGGATAGAATAGTTATCCATTTATATAGGAATGGGTTAATGCCAAACTATAAGTGTTGGTACTTGTATGGGGATCGAGACATGGGAGATAATTGCAAGAGCTTCGGAGGCTCTACTTATCCAGGATCTTGCTGATGTGCAAGAGCTTAATAGTGATGGCTTGAGCATATGATTAACACATTTGATGTTTGCTCTGGTTAGTGGTGGATGTTCATATAATAGTCTTTTAGATTACAATTGTTGTAGTTATGATGGATAGGGTTGCTATGGTTATAGTCATGCTTACCCTCTATAAGATTGCTACCCCCTAGAGGCCAAGCAAAGCTATAACTATAGCAACCCCTATAGTCCATCATGACTATGGCAGTTGCTATCTGAAAGCACTACTATAGAACAGGCCTACGGTAGCGGTTCATAACCGCTATCACAATCTAAAAAATTACTATCATAGGCTATGGCAGCGATTCTCTAACCACTACCACTGTTGTTATCACCGTAGATCTATGGCAGCGGTTATTGCAATGGTTATAAGGACCGCTACCATACACGGCCTATGACAGTGGTTTTCGAACAAAAACCACTACCATAGGCTTGATATATTATAGCAATTTTCGAACCGCTGCCATAGATCTGAGCTATAGGCCTCGCTTTTGAATAATAAAAAAAATGGACCTGAGCAATAGGCCATAGACTTGGCACATCTACGATAGGGATTTTGCAATCGCTGCCATAGCTTTTGAATAATAAAAAAATATAAAATTTTTAATTTTTTATATATTTTACCTGATAAATACAAAGATATATATAACACAACAAAAAATATAAGTAAATATTATAAATATAAGAATATTTTTAAAATGCTTTAATTTTATTATCAAATAAAATATATTATAATATTTTTTAAAAAAATATAATAAAAGTTTTCTAAATCTACATCATCATTATCACCGAAAGATGGAGCACGAGCTAGAGGAGCTAGAGTCAGAGCTGGAGGGGCTGGAGCTGTAGGAGCTAAAGCTAGAACATTGGCTAACATGTCCTCAAGGCCCATAAAGTCTGCTCCAAAACATAAGCTGAGCCTCATCAGCATAACGCTCAAAATGCCCTCCAGATGAGATGTGCACTCTCAGCATGAGCAGCCCATGCCATAGCCTGATCTGCCCGCACCAATGCCTCCTTAAGCTGCTCCCGACTGATGACATCAGAAGCATGTAAAGAGATGCTCACCTCAGACCAGTAGCTTATCGGCGTATGTCCGAGCCTGTATTGGATCCTTCCAAAATTCTCAGACCCTAAGACCTAAGACAAATAGTCATGGGGACCAAAGGTGTTCGGGCCCTTACTCGCGAGTGTATCTAACTGCTCCTATAATTATAAATTTAAATAAAATTTTATAAAAAATACTATAATACTGATCATATATACTAAATTATTTATTACTTATAAAAAAATTTTCGATCACGATGTTCATCGATCTGCCCTTCTTTTTCGTACGACTGGATCGAAAGATCTCGCTATAGTTGGGCATCATCTCTCCTCTTGTCAGCTATAATAATGGATCGATATTAAAAATATATAAAAAATATTAATTTAATTTATAAATAAATATTTAAAATTTATTACCTCTCTATGCACATGATCAGCCATAGACTCACAGCTTAGAGTGTGCATGTACTCCTGGACTGCCCAATACTCTCAATTTTGATGAGAGATAGCCTAACAAGTATTTAAATAAATAATAAATATTTAAAAAAATATTTAAATATAATTTTAAGTATATTAAAAAATTTAAAAATTAAAAATTTTATCTCAAACTCTTGGCTCCTCCAATGTCTAATCATCTCCTTCCACTAACTTGGGAGACAGTCTTGTATCTAAGGAATAAGCTTCTCCAAAGTGTCTCATCGGTGCTCAAGCCATCCTCTATGGAGCTTGATCTTGTAGCCTCGGTATAACTTTTCAATTTTCTTTAGTCAGGCATCTCGAGTTCTCTCGTGATCTAAAAAGTCATACCTTCTCTGTACAAAAGTTATCAAAAGTCAGTTATCAAATTATTCTAATCAAATAAAGTATAAACATATCAAATGTATAAATATAATTAAGATACACTTATCCACATCTCCCATACGAACTTCTCTACTGGCCTTTCCTCCGCATCATACTGCACCATCATTTGATGCTGGTGGTTCCACACATGCGGCATGCGTGTGGGACCATGAAATATCCTACTGGATGATGTACCTATAATAAAAATATGTTATGCAAATATATAAGTATACAAATACTATATAAAAAAAATAAATAATATAATAAAAATATATACTCAGATGCTGGTGTCAAAAATATGGCTGACGGTGGAGACTTAGATGTCGGTGGAGTAGATGTCGATGGTGGAGTACAAGTCGATGGTCCATGGGTAGCCGATGTAGAGGTGGATGGAGTATGCTCCAACTGTGACTTAGATATGGAGCTCCATGTAGTCCATCGAGAGATAGGGGTGAAAGCTATATGGCATTTTGGTGCCATCGTATCCTGCAACGTTAATGAACATTAACCAATATAACATGTTGAACAATAATATTAGCAATGCATCAATAAATAGACTCTAATATTTATATTAGAATGTTGAAATTATCATTTAGTGGCATCTACAATATGGACATCACCATCGCTCCTGACAAATTTATCTAGGACCTTGACAGTACCAGGTAAGTTTTATCCTAGAAGAGAACTTTATATGCCTAGGCAATATTCTCACAATAACACCCCATTGAGGCTTCAAGGGATCACTAACATAGAAAACATGACTAGCTTGGGAGGCAAGTATATACGGTTCTTCCATGTGGAGATGGCATTGCATGTTAACGAGAGTAAAACCACACTCATCAATCTTCATCCCTGACTGTGATAAGGTGTCAAATCAATCACACTTCATCAATGCAATCCTTCTTTTAGAATAATAGTCTAAGATGACTATCTTCTCCATCATGCTATAGCAGTTTAAATCCTCCGTATGAGGCTATGAATCCCTCGAGCTAGCATAACACCTAGTGGTGACACTCAACATCATGCCACTATTTTGTGTTGCTATGTTTATGGACCTACTGTGAATATTAAATCTGTAGCCATTAATGATGAGCTGTTTATACTCACACATGGTATGATTAGGATCCATTGAAAGAGCATGCACTTTAGGATTCACATCATCAAGCGGTAATCTCCATACCTAATTAAGAAGATGATACCTAATTAGTAAACATGTTCAAATAAGTTGTACGAGGCAAGAATATATAATCACTTACATGATCTTTGAACCATTCAAAAAATTCTTTGTTGTGCATTTTTTCTTTTTTCTGCATACTTAGAGCGCCATATTTTACTCTTATGATCTTCTTGTATTTACTGCATATACAAAAAAAAATTTAGATGTAATTGAATATTTTTTTTTAATTATTATAAAATAAATAAGGCTGAGTGACTCATCTTATGTATGGCTCAATGACATCATAATTGAAGAGCACGTAGCGGTGCACCTTATCCCTTTCCTCAATGCTTAAATTAGTGAGATGGTATGAAGTCGGAAGTCCATATGATTATGGAATGGACTCAAATGCATGCTCAGCTGGCTCATACTGATCATCCTAATTTCTCATTAGCCGATTACGACGTGTCTCGAGCTTGTTTCAGTATATGATACAAAAATTCATAAACTCTTGATCTAAATAATCTTCTGCATGGATTCCTCCAGATGATTCATATTTCTTATATAAGATTTTAGAGTTTGAACATTTTTCTCAATAGGATACATCCATTGGTAGAACACTGGACCTCCAAGTGTAATTTTCTCTGTAAGGTGCATAGTGAGATGCATCATAACCATAAAAAATGATGATGAAAATATCTTCTCCAGATCACATAATATAGTCACCACCCTTGCTTTCATTTTCTTCATGTCTTTCTTAAGCAACCACTTTGCACAAATATCTCTATAAAAGTTGCAAAAATGAATAATAGCCATTCTGACATTTTTTGGCAACATGCGGTGAATAGCTATTGGGATCAATTTCTGTGCACATGACAATCATGAGTCTTCAATCCTCCAAGTTTGACATCTTTACTATTCACACGCTTTGATATGTTATTTGAGTATCCATCTGAGATCTTTATTTTCTCCAACATATGAAGAAATATAGACTGTTCGGAGGTATTTATAACATAGCATGCATGAGGGAGCCTCCACTGTTCTCTCCTTGCTGGCTTTGAATGGAGTGATCTTCTAATACCCCATTCTTTCAAGTCAAATCGAGAATTTAAGTCATTCTTGATCTTATCTTTGATATTCAAGATTGTTGTCAATAAGAGCTTGTACACATTCTTTTCAACATGCATTACATCTAAGCAGTGGCGCAATAAGTGTCTCCCAATATGGCAAGTCAAAGAAGATGCTCTTTTTTTTCTAATTAAAGTATGTGTCATCTTTCTTTGATTGATGCTTTCTCTTCTTACCACTAATCAGATCATCTTTTCCAAATTCAACACTAAGACCATCCAACTCTCTCAGTACATCACTCTTAGATATCCAACTAGGCGCCTCACCTTCTTCAACAGTGCCATCAAAGGAGCGTGCATCCCTTTTGTATGGATGATTTCGATAGAGAAAACATTGATGCCCCATATAGCTAAAGCTCTTTCGATGTATCAACCTTCTAGATCGGATATTTTTTTTATAAATTGGACATGCTAGCTCACCTTTGGTGCTCCAACCCAACATTAGGGCATAGGCTAGAAAGTCATTTATTGTCTACAAAAGTACTACACGCATGGAGAATGACTCATTCAGCAAAGCATCAAAAGTTAGAACACGTTGAATGCTCCATAACTATTTTAGCTCGATAATAAGAGGCTGCAAATAAATATCAATATCATTACCTACCTCCATCGGTCCAGGGATGAACACTATCATGAAAGCAAAAGATTTTTTCATATATATCCATGGTGAAAGATTATAAACATGAATAAATACTGACCATACACTATGGATGATATTCATATTTTTAAATGGATTGAAACTATCGCACGATAAGCCCAACCTCACATTATATATCTTTTGTGTGAAGTCGGGATGCAATTCATTAAACTTCTGTCATGCCTCTCCATCGATTGGATGCCTCAATGTATCATCTTTTGTTCGATCCTCTTCATGCCATCTCATGTCCTTCGATGTCTTTGCCAACATCAACAACTTTTGTAGTCTCGAAATCAAAGAAAAATGCCACATCAACTTTTGAGGTACACGAGTCGATGTGCTGTCTTTATTCTATTTCAATCTTAATACATCGCATCTCGTGCACTCATTTTGGTTGACATTCTTCTTCCAATAAAGCATGCAATCATTAGGACATGCATGTATCTTGGTGTAAATAAAGCCCAGTAGTTCAATAATCTTCGACGCCTCATAATTATTCTTCAAAATTTATGCATCATCGTATATCCTCCAAAAGCTCTAGTATGCAGTTCATTCCATTATTACTGAATCCATTGAAGTATTTTGTATGATACAACTAGATTAAGAACTCCAGCTTTGCCATCTTTTCACATCTGGGATACAATAGAATATTAACATCCTCCATCAACTTATGGATCTTCTCCACATCCTCACTATTTATCATTTTACCAACCACAGGATTAGGTGTGGATGTAGATGCACCGTTATTATGGCTAATAAATAAAAAAATATCACGAACTATTTGTTCCACTCTCCCATCATCTTGATCATCTCCTTGTGATCTGCCCTTACCATGTTGGTTCCAATAAATTTCATAACCAACTTTAAAGCCATAAATAGTGAGGTGATCATTAATATCTTGATGAGGTAGCTACGGCCCGCCCATATATTTTTTACGAAAACATTGGATCAGTCCATGGTCCTCAAATTTTTCTATAGCAAAATCAAGAAATTTTTGAAGTTCAGCCTCATATTCTGGCAAGAGCCTACTAAACTTCATCCATCTCTTATCCATTTTAAAAATGATGATATTACAATTAAATCATGTATGAAACTTAAATTATATACTAATGCATTATAAATAAAAAATGCATCATCAACAGGGATTGAAATAAATATCATATGTGGAACTCATATTAAATATCATTTTCAGATATGCAATAAATGCATCCTATCATCAACTAATAGATAAAGATAGATCCTATTCCATTTAGAAATTACATTAATTCTATAGGTTCATTACAATAATAAAACAATATGCAACAAAAATCGAATGAAATTTTGACAGCATTTTTTCTTAGTTCTCCCATGTTGGAAGAATAAAAAGAAAATACTGTCCAAAATTTCATTCGAAATTCTTAGTATACCATTTGATTATTATAATTACTTATAGAATTATTTATAATTTTTAAACTATCTAAATTGGACAATCAATTGATCATTATACATGATTCTTTCATTCATATAATTACATATAAATGTATGAATATCGAAGATTATGTACACTAATCAATTGATGGATCTATCATTATGCAATGCAATAAACAAAAGCAACAAGATATAAACATCCAAAAAATGTTATACAATAAATTCTATAACATGAATTGCATCCATAAATAATTAAGGATGAGCAATAAATAATTTCATAATCTATTAGCGGTAGGGGGTTCTCTTAGCGGTCGGCATGGCCTACAGCCATGGGCATAGCCTAGAACCTACCAGTGGGGGTGAGGGTTCTCTTAGCAGTCGGCTCAGCTCATGGCCACCAACATAGCCCAGAATCCATCGACAATGATTTTCTTATCGATCGGCCACGGCCTATGGCTGCGAGCATGTTCTAGAACCTATCGATGAGGATGAGGGTTCTCTTAGTTGTCGATACAGCTCACGATCATCGACACAGTCCAGAATCCATCGATAATGATTTTCTTATCGATCGGCATGGCCTACGACCGTGGGCATGGCCCAGAATCCATCGATGGGGGTGAGGGTTCTCTTAGCAGCCAGCACAGCTCACGACCATCGACATGATCCAGAATCCACCGACAATGATTTGCTTATCGATCGATATGGCCTAAGGGCTGTCCACGATTGTCGATATGGCATGGCCCAAGACTTTCACTATGGCACGGCTCAGAACTCACGACATGTAGATAATTATAATATTTATAATATTTATTATAAATATTTTAAAAATTATTATAAATATTATAAATAATTAATAAATAATACTATAAAATTAAAAAAATTATACCTACGACTATGAAAAGGGGGTCGCACCAAAAGTTCTAAGGATCACCGATGATGGCGCTAGAGGTAACCTACGAAACAAGAGCAAGATAGTGAGATAAAAAAAGAAGAGAGATGAAAAAAAAAAGAAAAGAGAAAGAAAGAGGGGAGAGAGAGGGAGAGGCAGTCTGGGGGGGTGTCGTGATGGGAGGCCTGGGGAGGGGGGTGGCCCGGTGGTGGGAGTGTGGGGGTTGGGGGGTTGAGTGGGGAGGGGTGGGGGGCACCGAGAAGCAGGGGCAGTGGGGGATGGGGGGGCGGGGGGTGTGCAGTGATGGGGAGGGGTGGCCTAGGAGGTGGGGGTTGCGAGGCCAGGGTAAGGGGGTGCACGGTGATGGGAGGGGCAGCCCGAGAGGTGAGGGTGGCAAGGTTGGCAGAATGATCGGAGAGGGGTGGGGAGGGGTTGAGAGCAAAGAGCGGCTGGGGATGGGGTGGGCAAGGGAGGAGGAGGGGGGCGTCGAGAGGTGGGGGCGGTCGGGAGGGAAGGAGGGGTGGCACCGGCTGGGGAAGGAGAGGGGCGGGGTCTCATCAATGATGGAGAGCAGGAAGGGAGAGAGAAAGAGATAGAGTGCATGGTAGAAAATCGATTTGGGATAAATTTTAACCTAACCTACGATAGTGATTTCTGAACTACTGTCATAGATCTATGATAGCGATTTTCAAACCACTACTATAGACCTATGGAAATGGTTTAAGTAACTATTGCCATAGCTTAGAAATTAATTTTTACTCTAAATATTATATAATTTTAAAATTTAATATCCATCTTTATCATTCGTTATCTAAATAATTATCATTAGAGTGTCATCACAAAATGTCGCCTCGATCTGCTGGCCCTAGCTTTATCGATCAAAAAAATTTGATTTCGATGATCATGAATAATGATGCGATGATTTAATAGATGAAAACCTTTGATCGATCTAAAAATATATAACGATTATTTTGATGATATTTATAGCATACTATCAAAGTTTCACTTCAATTGGATATCATTATTATGATCATTTTAGTATGAAAAGATTTCAGTTGTTAAATTAGAAATAAGCGATCAAAGGGCTAAACACCATCCGATTATGAGATAATTTTTTAGTTAAATAGTCTTTGCTATAATTTTAATGATTTTATATGATGATGATCATAAAATTCTAATTATTTTTGAATAAACTATTCATGTTAAGTAGATATTACAAAAGCATGAGCATAACTACCAATAGAGTTTAAGAAATGGTTATCAAGCGACGTATAATTTTGGATCGTTCATAAATCTATGAGTTAAATTTTATAATCACCACTATAAAAATGATTAAAGTAGAAGCCAAGATCATTTATGAAAAAAATTATCTCATAATCAAATATCGTTTGGCCTTTTGATTGCTTGTTTCTCATTTAACGACCAAAATTATTCCATACTAAATTAACCATGAAAATAATATCAGATTAAAGTAAAACTTTAATAATATACTAAAAATATCATCAAGATCATTGTTGTAAATTTTTAGATCGATTGGAGGTCTGCATCTATTAGATCATCGCATCGTCGTTCGTAGTCATCGAAATCAAATTTTTCTGATCGATAAAGCTAGGGCCATCAGATCGAGGCAATCTTTTATGATAACACTCTAATGATAATTATTTAGATAATGAACGATAAAGATGGATATTAAATTTTAAAATTATATAATATTTAAAGAAAAAATATCAAAAAAAGATATGGCAGCGATTTTAAAGAACCGCTGCCATAAGTCTGACCTATGGCCACGGTTCTTTGTAACCACTACTTTAGGTCGATCTATGATAGCGATTCATTGTAACTGCTAGCATAGATCCTTCTTTGTAACCGCTGCTATAGGTCGACCTATGGCAATGGTTCAACCGCTGCCATAGATTCGACCGATGGCAGAGGTCGGATCTATGGTAGCGATTTTTTAAAACCACTATCATAGATTCTATTGTAGTGGTTTCAAAAATTACTGTTATAGTATGCACTATCGTAACTTCTTTTTATAGTAGTGAAGATTATTATATGGACTTCCATCAATAGCCAGATCAAATCCATCAAATGTGCTAATCATATGCTCAAGCCTATCACCGTTAAGCTCATGCACATTAGTAAATATATTAGATAAGTAGAGCTTTTCGTCCACTTATAATGTCTCCCATGTCTTCCTATGCAGGTATCAATGCTTATAGTCTCGCAAAAATTTACTCCTATATGAATGGACAACTATTGTATCACTATCAATTATTTCTCTATTGACACATCTCTTATAAAGGCAATGAGTCCGTTCTTGTCCTAAGAGTGCAGTGATAAATAGTAAAAATATACTAATAAAAGTATTAAATTATAAAATAAATTAAAATATTTTATTAAAAATTGATACTTTTATTAATTTTATGTAGGAAAGAAGGCCACCAATGTGAAGATCTCATTTTTTTGGTTCAGATGAAAAAAATTTCAGGCAAAACGGACTTCAAACGAGCCCAGAATCGAATTTCAAAAAAAAAAAAAAAACACGACGCAACGCTGACGTCAGGATGACGTCAGCATTTTTTGCGGCGCACGATGGACCATTTGAAGGGCAATTCGAGAATTTCATAGCATAAAGCGTGCGTTGATTGGTTGAAGAACGCGGCGGTCCATGCAACACCGGGCTCGCGCACGGTCCACGGAGGGCAATTTGGGAATTCTGGCTTGATCCAACGGGCGGTTTTCACTGAAGCTTGATCGGACGGACGAGAAGAAGGCGCTGATGGATGGCATCCGCAGCTCCCGATCGAGATCCAACGGCCGAGATTCATCCCGACGTAAAACTAAAGGTCTGAAGGCTTATTTCAACGCGATCGGACGGCCCAGATTCGATCCAATGGATGATCCAACGGCTGATATTAAATCCGACTTGATCTGGGTTATTTTAAGGGCTTTTTGAGTGGTTTTTGGACCGTTTGATCAAGATCTAACGGGCAGAATTACCCAGATCTTAATTTGAGTTGATTTAGGAGTCCTAAACCTAATTTTTGATGAATTTTGGGGGAAATAAAACTCTTTAACTATAAAAGAACCTAGTTGTCGTGAGAAAAAAAAAAGAAAAAAGAGAGAGACAAAGAGAGAGACGGGGAGAAAGAGAGAGAGAAAGAGAGAGAGAAAGAGAGAGGAGAGAGATAAAAAAAAGTGATTTGTGAGAAAATCAAAAAGGGTTTTTTTTTTGATTTTTCTTCGAACGATCAAGACATCGATCAAGGAGCCTCTTCTTCTTCGCCAAGTTCTCCACATCAAGAGCAGCAGACAATCAATTTCAGCAATCAAACAGTCTAATTTCTTCATGCTTTTTATTTTATTTGCTATTTTTGAATTTGTTATCATGAACTAAATTTTATTTTACTAAGGCTAAGGTGTAGCCACTCTTTTGATGCAATATTCAGTATGATTTATTTTTAAATTTTATTCATGAGGAGTATATAAATCTGATCTTAATGCTTTTAGATTACTGGCCATCTTCTAATTGATCTGATGAACATAGATGTTACGGACCAAGTACATCTATGTTAATGCTTCTTGATTATATACCTTGTATTATGAATCAAATTAGAATTCATATGCATGCGGGAATTTTAGTGCGCTTTGGACGCAGCGTATTTTAATTAGAGGGTTTCACAAAACCTAATGCATTAATATTTATTTAAATTATACCTGGACCAAAGGATAATTAATAAATATTAATAGTTTTGCTATGCCTGGACCAAAGGGTAGTGAATAAATTAGGAGACTCCACCGTCACATGAAATAAAATTAATCTAAAAATCTGAATATTGTATTGACTGAGTTGGTGAACCGATTGCCTTAGTAATCCATTGCTCTTGAATTTAAAACCCTAATAATTTACACTCTCTCTATTTAATTAAAAACTTTTAATTATTTTTTTTTAATTTTCTTTAATTTCTTATTCTCATAAATCGATCTTCTAAATAAAGCATAGGAAAGAGCTTTTCAGTACTTATTTTTCAATCCTCTAGGGACGATACTCTACTCATTCACTTTATTACTTGATCGACTGGTGCACTTGCCATAGCTATAAATTAGCACGCATCAAGTTTTTGGCACCGTTGCCGGGGATTGTGTCTAAAATAATATTAAAATTTTGATCCTAGCTTTACTTTAGAAATTTATTTTTAATTTTTATTATTAAAAAAAAAAAATTAGTGCATGACACATACTGGACATAGTAACTTACTACCTCTAGATCCAGAAATTGAAAGAACTATTAGAAGACTACAACAAGAGAGAAACATGGCAGCTGAAGATCCTGACGACATCAATCTAGGATTGGATATGGCGACTGAAGGACAGCATGAAGCTATTCGACCAGTACATCATCCATTAAATGATTACATCACACCATCTATAGCCGATGCAGCTTCGAGCATCAGGAGACCGCCTGTACGAGCAAACAACTTTGAAATAAAGCCAATGATGATCCAGATGATTCAATCAACTGTCCAATTCAGTGGACACATGCATGATGATCCGAATGCCCATATTTCTTAATTTTCTTGAACTTTGCGATACTTTTAAAATTAATGGGGTGTCGGATGATGCTATTAGATTAAGGTTATTTCCTTTCTCTTTACGGGATAAAGCTAAAAATTGGCTTCATTCTCTTCCTGCAGGTTCTATCACAACTTGGGATGTCCTAGCCCAAAAATTCTTAGCCAAGTACTTTCCACCTTCCAAAACTGCTAAGATGCGCAACGATATCACTTCTTTTATGCAGATGGATATGAAGATGCTATATGAGGCTTGGGAGCATTTCAAGGAACCGCTGAGGAGATGTCCACATCATCAACTACCCGTATGGCTTTAGGTACAAACTTTCTATAATGGTTTATCTCCTACTAATCGATCTATGATTGATGCAGCAGCAGGAGGAACCATTAATCGAAAAATGGAGGAAGAAGCCTTCGATCTGATCGATGAGATGGCATCAAATAGCTATCAATGGCAAACAGAGCGCATGATGCCAAAAAGACTAGCAGCTTGTGCAGGGAGTAGATTGCGTGCCAACTTTACTAGCTGAAATTGCAGCCCTTAGAGCCGAAGTCAACAACTTAAAGGGAATAGCTATGCATGTTCAGAGCATGACTTGTGACCTGTGTGGAGGAGGACACGATACGAGCAATTGCTAGACAGGTAATCCTTTTGCTAAAACAACTGATACAGCTAATTATATTGGTAATTTTTTCAGGCCACAATAAAATAATCCCTACTCCAACACATACAATCAAGGGTGGAGGCAGCACCCAAATTTCTCATGGAGCAATCAAAATGCAGCACAACAGCCACCCCCGGGATTCCAAGTACCTGAAAAGAAGTCCAACATGGAAGAGCTGATGGTCAAATTTATGCAAAACCAAGAAGCAACTATAAAAAATTTGGAAGCCAAACTTAGGCAGGACCAAACAGCAGCAATTCAAAACTTGGAGATGCAAATAGGTCAAATGGCTAAGATAATCTCCGAGAGACCTCAAGGATCCTTGCCAAGCAATACGGAGACAAATCCAAGGGAGCAAGTCAATGCTATCACCCTAAGAAGTGGTACAAAGCTGGAGGAGCTACATCAGAAGAAAGAGACTGAAGAGCCAACTACAAATAAGGAACCATCAACTCAAATTCGTCAGTCACCAAAACAACCAGCAGATGGATGGTCTCCAGGTATACGGTTTGCTGATCCAAATGTGAAGCCCTACGTGCCACCACTACCATTCCCAGAGAGATAAATACAGCATCCAGATAAGGAATTTTCTAACTTTTTTAAAATTCTAAAGAATTTACATATTAATATTCCTTTTGTAGATGCTATTACTCAAATGCCCAGGTATGCCAAGTTTCTCAAAGAAATCTTAATAAATAAGAAAAAGCTAAAGGAACATGAGAGAATAAATTTGAATGAAGAATGCTCAACAATACTTCAAAATAAATTACCACAAAAGCTAAAAGATCCAGAGAGTTTTACTATCCCTTGCATTATTGGTGATTGTAGTTTTGATAAAGTTTTATGTGATTTAGGAGCAAGTATTAATCTCATACTTTTTTCTATTTTCAGAAAACTGGGTCTAGAAGAACCAAAGCCTACCACTATTACTCTTCAATTAGCCGACAGATCCATTAAATATCCAAGAGGTATAGTAGAGGATGTCTTGGTAAAGGTAAATAAGTTTATTTTCCCTATTGATTTTATTGTTCTTGATATGGAAGAAGATTATGATGTACCCCTTATTTTAGGGAGACCCTTTTTAGCTACTGGAGGAGCTTTAATAGATGTTCAACAAGAAAAATTAATTCTTAGAGTCCAAGACGAACAAGTTACTTTTAATGTTTTCAAAGATACTAAACATCCTGATGACAATCAAACTTATTTTCTAATTGATATTATTGACAATCCATTATATAAAAATTCTGTAGAAAATAGGTTTGAGACTACAAAAGCAAGCAATGTCAAATTGAAAGAGGATTCGATCAAACATGAAAGTATTCCAATTGAAGTGGCACCGGATTGATCCACTTTAGAACTTAAAGAAAGTCAAGCTGAAGACTATAAATCAGAACTACTAGATAGATTGTTGTTTCTTTTCTTTTTAGTTTTGATCATTTTTCTTTTTTTTTATTTTTCAGTAATTTGTTGTTGCTCTTTTACTGCTCTGGTGTGTATTTTCAATTTTGCAGAAAAATCAATGAGAACTCAAGCAAAATTTCAAAGCTCCAAAGAACCAGATTGAACCAAATCAGGTGTATTCTTTCCTATCCTTTATTACATCCTTTATTTTTTTTTCTCCTTTAAGACAACATAGAACAAGTTAAAGTTAAAAAAAAAAAAAAAAATTCATGTGTCAAGAAGAAAATCTTGAGCAAGATAAACTGGATAAGTGATAAAAGATAGAATTATTTGCTAATGAATGTAATGAGTTAAAGAAGTAGATTAGTTGGTCAACTTTTAGCAGCCTACTTAGGTCATTAAAAGATTATTAGCACTTTTTATTGCACATGCACACTAACAAGGCAAAGTAGGTATTGATTATAAGGTCAACTAAGGATTCAATTATCACTGAAAATTGGTAATTAATATACATTCTAATCAAAGAAACTTGAATTTAAGGAAAGAGCTACCTGCCTATAAATAAAGTGCAAAAGATAGAGTATATGTGGATTGCCCAAAGCCTAGTAACTGGATCTCTGCACCTAGGTCAAGTATGGAAATTCACGTAAAACGATGAAGGAAAGGCCAGGATGCTCAGCACAGTAAAAAAAAAAAGAAAAAAAGAAAGAAAGAAAAAAAAAAGAAAAAAAAAGGCAGTGTGAAAGCTACCTTAATTCATGAGTATAAAATTGAGAATGTATAGAAAATTAACCAAAATAGGTGATAAGAGAGAATACTTTTATTCTTTTAATTTAATACTGAAATGCTAAAGTTAGTCATCACGAACACAAGTGCTATAGATCTTTGATGTACTCTAAGAAAGTTTTTAATTGTATTGACTGAAAAATTTGCTTCTAAAGCTCAATGCTTAGTTAGCAGTATTTTCTAAACTTTTTGACCTTTAATCCTAGATTTTATCTTTGTGATGGATAATCTTATTGAAATATGGTATTAAATAAAACATTGCTAAGGGACTAGCAATGACTAAGTTGGGGGGTGTGATAAGTGGTAAAAATATACTAATAAAAGTATTAAATTATAAAATAAATTAATCTATTTTATTAGAAATTGATATTTTTATTAATCTTATGTAGGAAAGAAGGCCACCAATGTGAAGATCTCATTTTTTTGGTTCTGATAAAAAAAATTTTAGGCAAAACGGACTTCAAACGAGCCCATAATCGAATTTCAAAAAAAAAAAAAATGAAAAAAAATTTAAAAAAATAAATAAATATAAGGAAAAAAAATAAAAAAAATAAAAGAAAAAAAACTGCATAAGATTAATAAAAGTATCAATTTCTAATAAAATAGATTAATTTATTTTATAATTTAATATTTTTATTAGTATATTTTTATCACTTATCACACCCCCCAACTTAGTCATTGCTAGTCTCTTAGCAATGTTTTATTTAATACCATATTTCAATAAGATTATCCATCACAGAGATAAAATCTAGGATTAAAGGTCAAAAAGTTTAGAAAATACTGCTAACTAAGCATTGAGCTTCAGAAGCAAATTTTTCAGTCAATACAATTAAAAACTTTCTTAGAGTACATCAAAGATCTATAGCACTTATGTTCGTGATGACTAACTTTAGCATTTCAGTATTAAATTAAAAGAATAAAAGTATCCTCTCTTATCACCTATTTTGGTTAATTTTCTATACATTCTCAATTTTATACTCATGAATTAAGGTAGCTTTCACACTGCCTTTTCTTTTCTTTTTTTTTTCTTTCTCTTTATTTTTTATTTTATTTTATTTTATTTTATTTTATTTTTATTTTTTATTTTCTTTATTTTTTTCATCTTTTTCTTTTATTTTATTTTATTTTTTTTTCTCTTTTCTTTTCTTTTCTTATCCTTTTTTTCTTTTATTTTTTTTCCTTATATTTTTTTTTTCTTTCTTTTTTTTTCTTTTTTTTTTCTTTTTTTTTTTGAAATTCGATTTTGGGCTCGTTTGAAGTCCTTTTTGTCTGAAATTTTTTTCATCAGAACCAAAAAAATGAGATCTTCATATTGGTGGCCTTCTTTTCTATATAAAATTAATAAAAATATTAATTTTTAATAAAATAATTAATTTATTTTATAATTTAATACTTTTATTAGTATATTTTTACCACTTATCATGCAGCATTTCCAAAATTATAATCATGAAAGTAAAAGATATCATTGCAAAGGGGGACGGTCAAGATGCACATCCCGCGCATGCGAACTTGGAGTTTTCCAAATGACTAAGCTATGTGAGCACATAAATTTTATTTTTAAATTATTATTTTATTTTTTGATAAAATTTATATTTTTGATTTGCAACTCGAGAAGATAGCCGAGGCTCAAAGATAAAGGCTATAATGACTGCCTGTGTGAGATGCACCTAAATGGAGGTGATGCATTCTATTCTTATTGTTGTATCGTCAAGCTTAGATGGTCTGTTACATTGCAGACAATCGGTTGCAGCCATCTCACTATACTTTGGTATAGAAGAATTTGCAATGTAAGGCAAGCTTCGATGATTTGTTATATTGTAGACAATCGCTTGCTGCCACTTCATGGTTAAAGGTGCAGAGGAACGTACAATACCTTATTTTTCAATGACAGATTTAAGTCTTCTTCATATTTTCATATATTGAGATTATCATGTACTGGTAGATGAGAATCAGACAATGCTTAAATCAGGAGATCAGCAGACCAACACATTATCATGTATTGTTGGATGAGAAATATTGGACTGCTAATATATTACAGATGCTCATTAATAATCTTTGTTATACGTGAGTTAAATTTTGATCTTATTATGTTTTGATAGATATTTTGTTCGAACTAATTTTTAAATCATCTACTTGCTTTAATTTTTATGTTTATTTTTAGATATTATACATCATATCTTCTAAAAGTTGGAGCCATTCCAGCCAAGGATAGAGCTTTTGAAGAGAGAGCGACCATGCGACCAGCTCGCAAGGCTCCGCACATCTCATATCGGATGATAGAAGGTCACCAGTGACCCCATAGTCATATGCAGTAGCAATCAGCTCAAAAATATAGAGTCATGGTCAAGGACCCACCTGGCTCGCGGCACCTCTGACTTGGCTAGAGGATAAATACCTCATCCACGTTCAGAGCCGCTCATAAGTTCTATAACTTTAATTAATATATTTCTAATTTAGCAATTCTAGAGTTAATATTTATTATTTAAAATTAATTTTGCAGCACGTTTAGAGAGTCTGGAGTATCTCATGTAGTTACCGACATCATCCGACGCTTGATATTGGGGCTAGTGAATGAGTTTTTTAGCTCCATCTGAAGCATGTGATGCAGCCTAGGAAATATTTTTGGTAAGTTAAAATTAGTTTAATTTATAAATTTTCAATACGTTGATATTTTAATTACATATAAATATATGCTTGCTTCTATCTTGTAGGACTACTACCGATTTGAGACTCCTCAGGACGAGGAGGCTAGCCGTTAGATCTTCGAGGAGGTAGCTACACGAAGGCTTCAAGATGGCCTCTATAGCCTCAAGCAGTCCATCATCCAACACTTTGGTTCTCAGTCACCATCGGACTGGAGATCCTTCATGGATCACTAGATATGGGCAGACATATGACGGGCCTTCTATGATCAGTGAAGCAGTGAGGAGTACTCCGGTAGGTGGTAGAGAGCCCAGCAGGATCAGGTCACCCAGCAGGATCCGATCAGACATACGAGCAACTCAGTCGGCACACATCTTGTGGCATGGTAGCTAGTAAGAAATCAATATCAAATCTCTTCACTAGAATTATAAAAACTCTGATTTGCATGTTATAATTAATTTAATTTTATTATTTACTTATTATAAGTATGATAGTTGAGTCATCTACCAGACTAGCTGCAGTTATGGTGAGCCACACACCAGTCTAAGAGGATAGGTGACTATTTAGATTCTATATCATGATGGATCGCAGTAAGAACTTCAAACTTTATTTACTAATTAAGTTATTATAGAATCTAATTTTTATATTATAACTAATATATTTCTTAACTGTGCAGATGCGTTATGCGACGTACGTTGTTGAGAGGTACATAGATGACCCATCTTCTTAGCCCTCCTTGATCTTGAGGGATGGCTCAGCACCATCGAAGGGGTGAGTAGGAGCCGAGTCATAGGATTCGGCCATAGCTTCAATCCTCTACCATCTCAATATCCTTCGACGTCCTCACAGGTCTTGATGTCCCAGCTCTGGAGCAATACATACGTGGAGGAGGTCGTGCAGAGGCTCCTAAGCCAGCAACCTCAGAGTCTCCTGAATACCATCCATGATACGGTCGTAGAGCTTCTTTAAGATCCACAACTACACAACCAAATGAGCTCATCATCTCAGCCATCACATCAAGTATATATATTATTAAATTATTTTAATTATATTAAGTTTTTATTTTTAGAAGCTTTGTGTATTTAAGTAGGTTTGAGTCTAGGAAGGAGATTTAGGGGCTAAAAATTTAATCTAACTGTTCAATCGATGGGCTGAAGGTGTCTATAGCTCTGTATCATCAAATAAAATATGTAAAAATAATCTATTCAAAAATTAAAAGAGTGTATCAAAAGATATGCCTTCATATCAAAAGATACGCCTTCATATCAAAACTTATTAATATTATTTTTTCATTATAGAATACTGAAATATCCAACATTATCCACCAACTAGGAGGCAGATGATGATGAGGATCGAACTTGACTTTTTTTTTATATATTTATTTTTTTGATATTGCTTATAAAAAAATTATATAATTTTAATTTTTAATATAATATAATTAGTTTTTAATTTTTGATTATCATATTATCTTTGAATTTTAATTATAATAGGTACTATGAACCATAATTCATTATAATTTATTAAAATAGATTTTAAAAATATTATTATTAATTTTAGAAAAAAATTAAATTAAGTATTACTATCGACATTAGCAACGACATCTATCATCACTAATATTTTTTAAATTAATTTTTTTATTTAATTTAAAAATTAAATAAAATTAGAGGCAACATTAGCGATGAAATAATTTATCACTAATAATAATCAATGATGACATTAGCAATGGATATGCCATCGCTAATATTTTTTTAATTTTTTTAAAAGTTAATTAGAGATGCATTTATTTCATCTCTAAAGCCGTCACTAATTCTATTATTCACGTTGACATTTTTTGCCATCACTAATGGTCCCAATTAGCAACAAGAATTTTTCATATTAGCTTTTATGATGGTATTATCAATGGCATCAGTATTAGCAATGGCGGATGAATTATTAGCGACGTTATTTCACCATCGCTAATAGTCTAAATTTTTCTAGTGTATTACATTGTGTATTCAAAGTATCTGTGATACATCCATACATTGTGTATTCAAAGTGTCTATGATACATCCATTGAGTTAAAGAGTATGATGACACATATTCTCAAGAGTTGATAATTTAATATATGTGTTATCATTATTAACTCATAAACTGTTTTCAATTGTAGGATCATCATGAGGATGGTAATCGATCTGAAAGATTGGTATAGAATTACTTTCTTAGAATAGATGAGTTTTGAGTCTACGGTGTGGAGATACTGAAATGAGAGTACATGTAGTTATTGAGAATAAGGGCACTGAGCGTAATCACCTCGAGCAGTCATAAGAGAGTCTATCTTCTCATCGATGATTAGCTCGATGCTGTAGTCGTATGTCTGATTCTTTGATCTAAAGTGCATCGACAGTTCACCTTGAGTATGTTGATGCGTGCTAATGTATAGCTATAGCAAGTGCATCAGTCGATTAAGTAATAAAGTATGTGAGTAGAGTATCATCCCTAAAGGATTAAAAAATAAGTACTAAAAATATTTTTTTTAAGCTTTATTTAGATAATCAATTTATGAAAATTAAAAAAAATAAAAAAAATAAAAAAATAAATTATAAGAAAATAGAGAGTGTATAATTATTGTGGTTTTGACTCAAGCGCAATAGATTACTAAAGCAATCGGTTCACCAACTCAGTCAATATAATATTCAATTTATTAGGTTAATTTTATTTCATGTGACAGTGGAGTCTCTTAGGTTATTCACTATCCTTTGGTCCAGGCATAGCAAAACTATCAATATTTATTAACTATCCTTTGGTTCAGATATAATTTAAATAAATATCGATGCATTAAGTTTTGTAAAATTCTCTAGTTAAAATACATTGCATCCAAAGCACACTAAAATTCCTGCATGCATATGAATTCTAATTCGATTCATAATATAAGGTATATAAATCAAGAAGCAATAACATAGACGTAGTTGGTCCATATCATCTATGTTCATCAGATCAATTAGAAGATGGCCAGTAACCTAAAAATATTAAGATCAGATTTATATACTCCTCATGAATAAAATTTTAATTTAAAAGCAAATCATACTGAATGCATCAAAAAGAGTGGCTACACCTTAGCCTTAGTAAAATAAAATTTAGTTCATGGTAACAAGATCAAAAATAGTAAATAAAGTAAAAAGCATGAAAAAATTAGACTATTTGTTCGTTGAAATTGATCATCCATTGCTCTTGGTGTGGAGAACTCGATGAAGAAGAGAGCCGCTTCGTGTATTGGTCGCTTGTCGGAAGAAGACCCATGAAGAAAGAAAGAAGAAAAGAAAAGAAAAGAAAAATAAAATTAAAGCACTCTTCCTCTCTCTTCTCTTAAATCCTGTTTCTCTCCCTCAAACTCTCTAAAACCCTCCCTTAGCTCTCTCTCTCTCTATTCCTTTGTTTTCAACTCTTTTTTTAATAGGTTTCTTGGCTCTCTGTTAAAGGTTCTCTCTAAAACTTTTATCGACAGCAGGATTTTTATAGAGAAAAAGAGAAGAAATTCCATTATAATTGGGTTTGAGACTCCTTAAATCAGTAGAAAAGGGCTCTAGACCAATTATGGCTGTTAGATCAGCATCCAATGCATCAAAAATCACTTAAAAATCATTTATAAAATCCAGTTACGGTCGGATCTAACAGCAGCCATCCGATCATCTTGATGATGAAATTTGAGCTATCGGATCTCGCCCAAAGAAGCTCCTATAGCTTAGTTAAAATTGGGATTTCATGCCGACCATCAGATCTCGATCGATAGCCTTCTTGACTGCACGATCGTGCCAAAATAGGGACCGTTGGATCAAAATCGGAGCACCAGCAGCCGTTCGATCCCATGAAATTCCTAAAATGTCCTTTGTGGATTAGTCGCAAGCCTAACATTGCATAGACTGCCACTTCCTTCAATCAATCAGAGCACGCTCATCCTCATGAAATCTCCGATATACCCCTCGCTTGGGTTACTGTAGTGGTCTATGGGCCGCAAAGAATCCTGATGTCAGTACGACATCAGTGGGGCATCAGCGGACTAGTTTAGCAGGCAGTTAGTTCTACAGTCAGGTCGGTCTGATTCTGAGCTGATTTGGTCTGGACCGATCGATAATATTTTTTTTTTCTTTGAAATTCAATTTTGGGCTCGTTTGAACTTCGTTTTTCTTCAAACTTATTTTATTTGAACTAGAAAAATAAGATTTTCATATTGATGGTCTTCTTTCCTATATAAAATTAATAAAAATATTAATTTTTTAAAATAAATTAATTTATTTTATAATTTAATATTTTTATTAGTATATTTTTATTACTTATCACATCCTCTAACTAAGTCATTGCTAGTCCCTTAGCAATACTTTATTTAATACCATGTTTCAATAGATCATCCATCATAAAGATAAATCTAGAGTTAAAGATTAAAAATTTAGAAAATATCACTAACTAAGCATTGAGCTTCAGAAGCAAATTTTGTAGTCAATACAATTAAAAATTTTCTTAGAGTACATCAAAGATCTACAATACTTGTGTTTGTGATAACTAAGTTAGCATTTCAGTATTAATTTAAAGGATAAAAGTATCCTCTCTTATCACCTATTTTGGTTAATTTTCTATGCATTCCCAATTTTAAACACATAAATTAAGGTAGCTTTCACACTGCCTCATTATTATTTTTTTTTAATCTATACTAAGCATCCTGACCTTCTCTTCACCATTTTATGTGAATCTCCATACTTGACCTAGGTACAAAAATCTAGTTACTAAGCTTTGGGCAATCTACATATACTCTATCTTTTGCATTTTATTTTTGGATAGATAGATCTTTCCTTAAATTCAAGTTTTTTTGATTAGAATATATATTAATTATCAATTTTTAGTAATAATTGAATTCTCAATTGGCCTTATAATCAATACCTACTTTGTCTTGTTAGTATGCATGTGCAATTAGAAGTGCTAACAGTCTTTAGGTGACCTAAGTAGGCTACTAAAAGTCTAACCAACTAATCTACTTTTTTAACTTGTTATATTTATTAGCAAATACTTCTAACTTTTATCACTTTTTTTGATCTATCTTACTCAAGATTTTCTTCCTGACACATGATTAATATTTTATTTTTTTCAAAAAATTTTCCTACCCCTCAACTTATTCTACATTATCTTAATGGAGAAAGAAAAAGTAAAGATGCAATAAGAGACAGAAAAGAATACACCTGTACTATCGGTCCAAACTAGTTCTTTGAAGCTTTGCAATTTGGTTTGAGTTCTCATTGATTTTTCTCTATAAAATTGAAAATACACACTAAAGCAGTAAAAGAGCAACAATAAATTACTAAAAAATAAAAGAAAAAAAATAATCAAAACTAAAAAGAAAAAGAAACAACCTATCTGAAAGTTCTGATGTATAGTCTTCAACTTAACTTTTTTGGAGTTCTAGGCTGAATCAATTTGGTGCCACTTCAGTCGGGATACTTTCATATTTGGTCAAGCCCTCTTTCAATTAGATATTACTAGCTTTTATAGTCTCAAACCTATTTTCTATAGAATTCTCATATACTGATTTGTCAATAACATCAATTAGAAAATAAGTTTGATTATCATTAGGATGTTTAATATCTTTAAAAATATTAAAAATAACTTGTTCGTCTTGGATTCTAAGAATTAATTTTTCTTATTGAACATCTATTAAAGCTCCTCTAGTAGCTAAAAAGAATCTCCCTAAGATAAGGGGTACATTAATATATCAAAAATAATAAAATCAATAGAAAAAATAAACTTGTTTACCTTTATCAAGACATCCTCCACTATACCTCTTGGATATTTGATGGATCTATCAGCTAGTTGAAGAGTGATAATGGTAGGCTTTGGTTCTCCTAGATCCAGTTTTTTGAAAATAGAAAAAGGCATGAGATTAATACTTTATCAAAACTATAATCATCAATAATACAAGGGATAGTACAACTCTCTGGATCTTTTAGCTTCTGTGATAATTTATTTTGAATTATTGCTGAGCATTCTTCATTCAAATTTATTCTCTCATGCTCCTTCAACTTTTTCTTATTTGTTAGTATTTCTTTAAGAAACTTGGCATACCTGGGCATTTGAGTGATAGCATCTATAAAAGAAATATTAATATATAAATTTTTAAAATTTTAAAAAAGTTAAAAAATTTCTTATCTGGATGCGGTATTTATCTCTTTGAAAATGGTAGTGGTGGCATGTAGAGCTTCACATTTGAATTAGCAAATTTTATTCCTAGGGACCATCCATCTACTGGTTGTTTAGGTGACTAACAAATTTTAGTTGATGGTTTCTTATTTATAGTTGTCTCTTCAGTCTTTTTCTTCTAATGTGGCTCCTCTAGCTCTTTGTCATTTCTTAGGGTGATAGCATTGACTTGCTTCCTTGGATTGATCTCTGTGTTGCTAGGCAAGGATCCCTGAGGTCTCTCGAAGATTATCTTAATCATCTGTCCTACTTGCATCTTCAAGTTTCGAATTGTTACTGCTTGATCTTGTCTAAGTTTGTTTTTCAGATTTTTTATAGTCACTTCTTGGTTTTGCATGAATTTGACCATTAGCTCTTTCATATCAAGCTTCTTTTTAGGTGCTTGAAATTTTGAGGGTGGTTGTTGTACTGCATTTTGATTGCTCTATGAGAAATTTGGATGCTACCTCCATCCTTGATTATATGTATTAGAAAAGAGATTATTTTATTGTGGTCTAAAAAAATTATCAACATAGTTAGCTGTATCGGTGGCTTTAGAAAAAGAATTATCTGTCTGGTAGTTGCTGAAGGGAAATCCTGATTTTCCGGTCCAGGTTCGTCCAGATCTGATTAGATCAAGAGATATATTTTAAAAATTTTTCTCTTGATCATAATCAGATCTTGATATGTTTCAGATCTAATTCTTATTATTTTAATAAATAAAATAAAATAAGATAAATTAAATCTAATTTAATTTACCTGATTTTGGGTAATCCTATTACCCTGTAGATGATCCTGATTGCAGCGGAAGGTTCTGGATCTTAGCCACGCAAGTGCCTGGCCTCTACCGGTATCCACTCGGGTTGGATCTAGAGAACCTCTTCTTCTCTATCACATCTCCAAAAATCAGATCTGGATCTGATCTGGAGGATCTTCAAAACTCTTTTGAAGATCTGCAGTCGTCCTTTTGCAGCAGCGCAGCCTTCTTGCTTTTGATCGCCTTTCCTTGATCTGAATCGCACCAAACCTAAGTCCAAAACACCTTTTGGACGTGGAGAGCAAGGGGAGAAGAGAGTATGGCATGGAGAAGGAGGGGAGAGGCAGCCTTGGGGCGTGGGAAATCTCTTTCAATTGATTTGACTTAGAATTAGGGTTGGGCGCAGGGTCTTATTTATAGACTAAGCTTGTGATCCAACTCCTCTTCCTCTCAACCAATCACAACCCTTTGTGAAATCAGATCTAAATCTGATTGGTTGGAATAGAGACCCCTGGATTCCTCCTTAGAGGGCGCCTAAGACCAGTCAAACTGGATTCTTAGTAGAACTCTGATTGGAATCCAAAAGGGAGGTGGAGTCCTTGTCCAACAAGGACTCCTAGGCGCCTCCTACTTGGGCTCACGCCACCCTTGGCGTGCGCCCTTCTCCTTGCCAGGTTCTGGCAGGGGGACAGGCCCCCACCAGCTCTCCAATAGGTGCATGACATGTGGTCAAAAGTCAAAGGGTCAATGGTCAACGTTTGACCAGTCAAAGGTAGACTTTTGACCAAAGTCAAAGAACAAGAAATGGCAGGTGACCAAAAATGGCAGGTAATGTCTTACAAATAAGACAACCTATTTCTGACTTGGACAACCTCCAGTCAGACCATATGAAGGCCTCTGATTGAGCACAAACTCCTTTGGCTCAGTCAGGACAACTTATTTATGATAGTAAAAGAAGAACGTTAGGTTCAATCGAGTGCTAGCACGATTTCCTTGAACCTAATTGAATCTCATTCAGATCAATTGAACTAGATCAGTTCAATTGATGATCACCAGATTCAAACCCTTGTTTGTGTGACCCAGTTAGGTTCAGTTCTGTATGGTAATGGGATATGTCATGATCTCTATCATCGACATCATCGAAACTCCTTTCGATGGATCAGAACTCTTCTGATTCGAACAGCTAGAATGATCGATCATCTAAATCATTCTAATTGCTCCCAAAATCCACCAGTGACACCTAGCAGTATATGGTGGCAACCCATCAGAGCTGAATGCGAACCTCTTGGTGCAGCTACCTGTGTGATTAAGTTCTTCTATCTTGAGCCCCGATCAGATTAGGGTTAAGGTGAACTCGTCAAACCCTAGTTCTGTCATATGATGTAATCATTCGATTCGAGTCCAATGTGAAAATCTAAATAGAAACTCTTTCTATTATTTCACTCTGCCATGGCCATGGACTTCTGGACTTGATTCTCATGATCATCATAGGGCTGCTCCTCTACCACCGAGGTAGATAGATTCCATCTTGATGCAATCCAGTTCCTACAATGAACATGCTATAGCCAACATACACCTCAGGGTTCCATATGGCTAGGAGACCGAGTAATGGTGTAGTCAAACTATAACACCCTCAAGGTGAACTGCCGATGCATCTCAGGTCAAAGAACCAGACACACTACTGCAGCATCGAGTCAGTCATTGACGAGAAGGTAGACTCCCTAATGACTACTCGAGGTGGTCACGCTCAGTGCCCTCGTTCTCTAACGAGTACCTGTACTCTCGCTCCGGTGTCTCCACACCGTAGACTCAAGACTCATCTACTAAAGAGAAGCGATTGTACACCAACCTTCCGGATCAATCACCATCCTCGTGATGATCCTATGGTCGGGAGCATGTTTATGAGTTAATAATGATTATTCATGTCTTAAATTTTCAACTCTTGAAAATATGAATTATCATTACCATTAACTCAAAGGATGTATCACAGACACTAAATACACATATGTGATAGAAAATAACCCATTTTATTAATTATAGTCAAAATTATAATTTTGCCCCTAGAAGTGTATTACAAGTGTCAGCCAATTCTGGCTTCTAGGGCACATATATCTAACAATCTCCCACTTGTCCTAAAGCCAATTGGCTACAAGTCTAAGTCCCATCTTCTCAAGGTGGGCTTCGATCTTCTGCTGGCCCAACGGCTTTGTAAGTGGGTCTGCCACATTATCTGCGGAGTTGACTCTCTTGACCTCAACGTAACCTTTCTCAAGGTAATCGCGGATGAGATGATATCGCCGCTCAATGTGCTTGGACTTCTGGTGAGACCTCGGCTCCTTAGCAAGGGCTATGGCGCCATTGTTGTCGCAGTAAAGAGGAATGGCATCTGATGGCATTACTCCAATTTCTGCAGCAAACTTCTTGTACCAGAATGCTTCCTTTGCAGCCTCTGATGCAGCTATATATTCTGCTTCCATGGTGGAATCTGCTATCACAGTTTGCTTGGAACTCTTCCAGCTGACAGCTCCACCATTGCACACAAACAGACTTCCAGATGTCGACTTTCGATCATCTATATCGGACATGAAGTCCGAGTCTGTGTATCCCTGAACTTGGAGTTCTCCATTACCAAAGACCAACATCATATCCTTAGTTCTTCTCAAGTACTTAAGGATACATTTCACAGAAGTCCAGTGTTCTTCACCTGGATTTGACTGATATCTGCTTGTGACACTCACAGCATGGGCTATATCAGGTCGTGTACATAGCATGGCATACATGAGGCTCCCTATTGCAGAAGCATAAGGGATCTTGCTCATGCGTTCTATTTCCTCAGGTGTGCTGGGGCACATCTTCTTGGAAAGATGAATACCATGTCTGAAGGGTATTAATCCCCTCTTAGAGTTTTCCATACTAAACCTCTTTAGTACTTCCTCTATGTACATCTTCTGTGAAAGTCCTAGCATCCTATTCGGTCTATCCCTATAGACCTTAATTCCTAGAATAAAGGATGCTTCACCTAGGTCTTTCATGGAGAATTCCTTAGGACAACCACATCTTGACTGATGTCAACATGGGAATATCATTCCCAATAAGGAGGATGTCATCCACGTACAATACGAGGAAGACAACAGCGCTCCCACTGACCCTTTTGAAAACACATGGTTCCTCTTCATTTTTGATGAAACCAAACTTTTTGATCACATCATTGAAACGAGTGTTCCAGCTCCGAGATGCTTGCTTAAGTCCATATATGGACCTTTGCAGCTTGCAAACCTTGTGATCAGTATCACTGGATGTGAAACCTAGCGGCTGTTCCATATAGATATCTTCCTCAAGATATCCATTTAGGAATGCCGTTTTCACGTCCATTTGCCATATTTCATAATCGAAATAGGCTGCAACAGCAAGCAATGTGCGGATGGATTTTAGCATAGCTACCGGGGAAAAGGTATCCTGATAGTCAATGCCTTCACGTTGACTATAACCTTTTGCCACCAGTCTAGCCTTGAATGTCTCCACATTCCCATCTGCACCAATCTTTCTCTTGAAGATCCATTTACACCCAATAGGTACTATACCTTCTGGTGGATCTACCAAGGTCCAGACTTGGTTTGAGTGCATCGAGTCGAATCTCTGACTTCATTGCCTCAAGCCATTTCTCGGAGTCGATATCTGATATCGCCTCGTTGTAGGTTTTGGGATCATCACCATGAGCACCATTACCTATGAGGAACATTTCCTCTACATCCTCTGAAATAATACCTAAGTATCTTTCAGGGGGACGGGAAACTCTTTCCGATCTACGAGGTGGAGGAGGTAGTGTTCTTATTGGCTCAACCTGATTTGGTTCCACTTGGTCCTTAGCTCTTTCTGCTTGTGAGACTTTCTCATCAAGCTTAATCTGCTTTCCAATGCCACTATCTTGAATAAACTATTTTTCAAGAAATATGGCATGTCGACTCACAATCACATTGTGGTCTTCTGGAATGTAGAAATAGTATCCTAATGACTCTTTAGGATATCCTATGAATCGAGCTCTAAAGGACCTAAACTCTAACTTGTCCGCTTGTTGTCTTTTGACATGAGCCGGACAACCCCAAATTCTGAGATGACTCAGACTTGGTTTCTTACCGTGCCATATCTCATACGGTGTGGTAGGAACGGTTTTAGAGGGAACCCTATTCAGTAAATAGATTGAAGTTAATAATGAATGTCCCCAAAGAAAATCTGGGAGGTCTGTGAAGCTCATCATGGATCGAACCATATCCAATAGAGTCCGATTTCTCCGTTCTGAAACCCCGTTGAGTTGAGGTGTTCCTGGTGGAGTCCATTGAGAGACTATGCCATTTTCCTTAAGATAGTCTAGGAATTCCCGGCTAAGGTATTCACCTCCTCGATCTGATCGAAGAACCTTAATGGGTTTTCCAGTTTGTTTTTCTACTTCATGTCTGAATTCTTTGAACTTTTCAAAAGCTTCAGACTTGTGTCTCATAAGATACACATACCCATACCTAGACAGATCATCGGTAAAGGTAATGAAGTAGACAAAATTGCCTCTAGCCGGCACATCGAAATGGGCCGCACACATCAGTATGTACTAGGGCAAGGAGATCTGTGGCCCTCTCCCCATGTCCAACAAAAGGGAGTTTAGTCATTTTGCCTTGAAGACAAGATTCACAAGTTGGATATGACTCAAAAGTCAATGGACTCAATAGCCCATTTTTCTCCAATTTGTTAATCCTATCTTCTGCTATATGACCTAATCTCAGGTGCCATAGATATCTGTCGTTTGGACTATCCCTAGGTCGTTTGGCATTCACGTTTTGCTCGATAGTTAAAACAGGTACATCAATATGCAACTGATAAAGACCATTAACAAGGAAACCATTTGCAATTTTATTTCTTTCATAAAGAATGTTACAATGGTCCTTAAAGAAGGTGATCACATAACCTTCTTGTGCTAAGCATGAAACAGAAATCAAATTCCTGCTAGCTGCAGGCACATAATAACAGTCTTTTAAAACTAAGTCTAAACCAGATGGTAATCGCAGAGGGTATGTTCCCACGGCTACTGCAGCAACTCTTGCTCCATTACCGATGCGTAGGATCATGTCTCCATCCCTCAGCCTCCTGCTATCCTCAAGACCCTGCATAGAAGTGCACAGATGAGCACTAGAACCAGAGTCAAGCACCCAACTGGATGCAGAAGAAACCGTAAGGTTAGACTCAATAACGAGCATACCTCCAGAAGGACCTTCCTTCTTGTTCTTTAGGGTGGCCAGGTAAGTAGGGCAGTTCCGCTTCCAATGGCCGTCGCTGTTGCAATGGAAACACTTTCCTTTGCCATCGACCTTCTTCTTCTTTGATCCTTCTACCTTTTGCTTTTTCACAGACTTCTTTTTCTTTCCATAAGACTTTCTTTTGGAAGAAGTCCGTTCCATAGCAAGAACTGAGCCTTTAGAACCTTTCATAGAAAGCTCAGCGGTAACCAGCATATTCATCAACTCGGCCAAGGAATTTTGAAGTTTATGCATGTGGTAATTCATGATGAATTGCCCATATGCATCAGTCAAGGATTGCAGAATAATATCGTTCTGCAAATCCAAGTCCAACTTCACACCGAGCTTCTCAAGCTCTTCCATGTCCTTGATCATTGTCAGACAGTGATCTTGGACTGACTGCCCATCACGCATCTTAGCCTTAAAAAGTCATTTCGTGACTTGATATTTGGCTGCGCGACTCTGTTCACCAAACATCTCCTGCAGGTGAGCCAACATTTGGCGAGCAGTCCCGATATCTTCATGTTGGCGCTGGAGCTCATCAGACATCGAGCCCAACATGTAGTATCTGGCCTTATTGTCTTCGTCAATCCATTTTTCCAGAGACGCTCTCTGTTCAGTGGATGGACGAGCTGGTAAGGTGGGAGGGTCCTGGTCCAAAACATGTGTTAACTTCTCTGAACCCAAAACAATTTTGTAGTTCCTGAGCCAATCTTTATAATTGGGTCCAGTCAGTCTATGTGTGTCTAGGATACGTGCCAGTGGGTTGGACGCAGACATTTTTCCTGTAGAGAGTCAAAGATTCTAGTTAGATACTGTAATTTTGACTTGACCAATTTATTTAGGGATTTTATTTTTAAACAAATTAGCTCCCACTATTTTCTCGGATCCCTACACTCCCTCTGTAGAGATGCGAAAATCTCCGCGATTGAATGATTTCTAGTGGGTGGTGCGGTCTCACCAACTGACTCATCACCTCACCTAACAGTTATTGGTGATGGGTTAGCCAATGAGTGAACAACTCTTGTTCAATGATTCTCTAATCATGGTGCACCCAAACTTGGTCTCTAATTCATGAATCTCACCGTATCCGGAATATTGATCCACTCCTTAGTTAAGTCAGACCCACCATTTGCATAGACTGGGTTCCTAATTGAGTCTCTCACCGTATCCGAAATATTGAGCCCAACTCATCCTCCAGCCCATAGCATCCAATGCCTAATAGACATGGTTGCATCTTCCCGGTGCAACTGAGCCACTGTATCCAGCCGAGAACAATCAACCCCGGGAAGGGCCCGCACGTCTACAATGGTGGAAGACCTCGGACTTAATCTTTTCTTAGGGAGAATTGATTCAGGTCTCATTAAACTAGACTTGGCTTAGTCATAACAATTATGACTAACCTAGTGGCATGGGTTAGCTCGGATTATTGACCACCTCAGATCAGAACTGTGTCAACAGATATGGCCAGGTAAGTGAGACCGGTGGAAGGAATATGCCATTAACTCGCACAAGAACGCATTCAGGTCGAGTAGCTTCCAATTAAAAACCAGTCGGTCGTCTGTGCCAAACTTACCTTAGACACCAAATTGTTGAGTCAGAACCAATTGGGTTAGCCTACAATCCAGACTCTAACCTCTGAGCCTAATTAGGTCTTGCTTGATCGTGACTCGATCTTGACCCAGACTTAATCCTATTAGGCTGGTCAATTTAAGCATTGTTGATCCCATCTAACCAACTCTTGATTCGGTTTGATCAACCGCTTAGACCTAATTGAGCTACCCAAGCCCGAACCCAGTATTATGAATATGTCTTAGATCTGAAATTCTCAATTTTAGACCTAATTAATATTCCATAAACTTAATTCTTAATTAAGTAGGGTTCATAAACAAAATATGCACAATAAATCCTAGGGTTTCAGGATCTAGGGTTTTGCAGAAAGTAAGTTTTGGGTTTCTGATTAAGGACGAACACGCAGCACCCCTACACATCATAAGAACACCCCATCGAATGGGAAAGAGAGGGCCTTTAAACCCTTCTTCGTTCTTATGACCGGACGGCCAAGAGGAACGCCTTAATCAGGAACATGTCAATACTACAAAACAGTTATTAGATCTATATCATATATCTCATATACAAATTTAGATCTAATCATGGCATATTTTGCATACATCTCATGTATCATAATCATGCATGTTTTCAGATCTAAATTATCTCATAATAATCTAAAAAATTAGATTTAAATTGATCTAATCAAAATAAATTCTAATCTAGACAATTATGTAGAACTATTCTACAACTAGTCTAGACATGCATCAATCATATCTCATATGATATTTAAAATTAAATAATTTTTATTTGCTATTTATTTAGATGTTATTATAACACTTATAATATCAGAAAAATAGTAAATAAATGAAGATCTAAAATATGATTTAATCAGATTAAATCAAAGACATGCAAAACTATTCTATAGAACTATTCTATTCTAGAACTAGTCATGCATATCTTCATAATCTTAGATCCAAATCATTTAATTTTAATTTTTCTTGATTTCAGATCTGATCACATCTCATGTGACATCTGAAAATCACTTTATTTTCTAATTAAAATAAAATTTAAAATCAGATCTAAACAATTTTAGAACCATGGCTCTGATACCAGTTGAAGGGAAATCCTGATTTCCCGGTCCAGGTTCGTTCAGATCTGATCAGATCAAGAGATATATTTCAAAAATTTTTTTCTTGATCTAATCAGATCTTGATATGTTTCAGATCTGATTCTTATTATTTTAATAAATAAAATAAAATAAGATAAATTAAATCAAATTTAATTTACCTGATTTGGGTAATCCTATTACCCTGTAGATGATCCTGATTGCAGCGGAAGGTTCTGGATCTAGCCACGCAAGCGCCTGGCCTCTACCGGTATCCACTCGGGTTGGATCTGGAGATCCTCTTCTTCTCTATCACACCTCCAAAAATCAGATCTGGATCTGATCTGGAGGATCTTCAAAACTCTTTTTGAAGATCTGCAGTCGTCCTTTTGCAGCAGCGCAGCCTTCTTGCTTTTGATCGCCTTTCCTTGATCTGAATCGCACCAACCAAGTCCAAAACACCTTTTGGACGTGGAGAGCAAGGGGAGAAGAGACTATGGCATGGAGAAGGAGGGGAGAGGCAGCCTTGGGGCGTGGGAAATCTCTTTCAATTGCTTTTCTTAGAATTAGGGTTGGGCGCAGGGTCTTATTTATAGACCTAAGCTTGTGATCCAACTCCTCTTCCTCTCAACCAATCACAACCCTTTGTGAAATCAGATCTAAATCTGATTGGTTGGAATAGAGACCCCTGGATTCCTCCTTAGAGGGCGCCTAAGACCAGTCAAACTGGATTCTTAGTAGAACTCTAATTGGAATCCAAAAGGGAGGTGGAGTCCTTGTCCAACAAGGACTCCTAGGCGCCTCCTACTTGGGCTCACGCCACCCTTGGCGTGCGCCCTTCTCCTTGCCAGGTTCTGGCAGGGGGACAGGCCCCCACCAGCTCTCCAATAGGTGCATGACATGTGGTCAAAAGTCAAAGTGTCAATGGTCAACGTTTGACCAGTCAAAGGTAGACTTTTGACCAAAGTCAAAGAACAAGAAATGGCAGGTGACCAAAAATGGCAGGTAATGTCTTACAAATAAGACAACCTATTCTGACTTGGACAACCTCCAGTCAGACCATATGAAGGCCTCTGATTGAGCACAAACTCCTTTGGCTCAGTCAGGACAACTTATTTATGATAGTAAAAGAAGAACGTTAGGTTCAATCGAGTGCTAGCACGATTTCCTTGAACCTAATTGAATCTCATTCAGATCAATTGAACTAGATCAGTTCAATTGATGATCACCAGATTCAAACCCTTGTTTGTGTGACCCAGTTAGGTTCAGTTCTGTATGGTAATGGGATATGTCATGATCTCTATCATCGACATCATCGAAACTCCTTTCGATGGATCAGAACTCTTCTGATTCGAACAGCTAGAATGATCGATCATCTAAATCATTCTAATTGCTCCCAAAATCCACCAGTGACACCTAGCAGTATATGGTGGCAACCCATCAGAGCTGAATGCGAACCTCTTGGTGCAGCTACCTGTGTGATTAAGTTCTTCTATCTTGAGCCCCGATCAGATTAGGGTTAAGGTGAACTCGTCAAACCCTAGTTCTGTCATATGATGTAATCATTCGATTCGAGTCCAATGTGAAAATCTAAATAGAAACTCTTTCTATTATTTCACTCTGCCATGGCCATGGGCTTCTGGACTTGATTCTCATGATCATCATAGGGCTGCTCCTCTACCACCGAGGTAGATAGATTCCCATCTTGATGCAATCCAGTTCCTACAATGAACATGCTATAGCCAACATACACCTCAGGGTTCCATATGGCTAGGAGACCGAGTAATGGTGTAGTCAAACTATAACACCCTCAAGGTGAACTGCCGATGCATCTCAGGTCAAAGAACCAGACACACTACTGCAGCATCGAGTCAGTCATTGACGAGAAGGTAGACTCCCTAATGACTACTCGAGGTGGTCACGCTCAGTGCCCTCGTTCTCTAACGAGTACCTGTACTCTCGCTCCGGTGTCTCCACACCGTAGACTCAAGACTCATCTACTAAAGAGAAGCGATCGTACACCAACCTTCCGGATCAATCACCATCCTCGTGATGATCCTATGGTTGGGAGCTGTTTATGAGTTAATAATGATTATTCATGTCTTAAATTTTCAACTCTTGAAAATATGAATTATCATTACCATTAACTCAAAGGATGTATCACAGACACTGAATACACAGGTGTGATAGAAAATAACCCATTTTATTAATTATAGTCAAAATTACAATTTTGCCCCTAGAAGTGTATTACAAGTGTCAGCCAATTCTGGCTTCTAGGGCACATATATCTAACAGTTGCTTGTATCATGTCCTTCTCCACACAGATCATAAGTGACGCTTCGAATGCGCATAGCTGTTTCTTTTATATTATTGACTTTGGCTCTAAAGGCTGCAATTTTAGCTAATAAGGCTGGAACGCAATCGACTCCCTGCATAGCTGCTAGTCTTCTTGGCATCATTCATTCTGTTTGCCACTGAGAGCTATTTGATGCCATCTCATCGATCAGATCAAAAGCTTCCTCCTCCATTTTTTGATTAATGGTTCCTCCTGCTGTTGCATCAATCATAGAATGATTAGTAGGAGATAAATCATTATAGAAAGTTAATATCTAAAACCATACGGGTAGTTGATGATGTGAACATCTTCTCAGTAGTTTTTTGAAACACTCCCAAGTCTTATATAGTGTCTCTATATCCATCTGCATAAAAGAAGTAATATCGTTGTACATCTTTGTAGTTTTAGAAGGTGAAAAGTACTTGACTAAAAATTTCTGAACTACCATATCTCATGTAGTGATAGAACCTATAGAAAGAGAATGAAGCCAACTTTTAACTTTATACCAGAAAGAAAAAGAAAAAAATCATAATCTAATAGCATCATCCGACATTCCATTAATTTTAAAAGTATCACAAAGTTCAAAAAAATTAAAAATATGAGCATTCAGATCATCATACATGTGTCCACTGAATTGGATAGTTGATTGAATCATCTAGATCATTGTCGATTTTATTTTGAAGTTATTCACTTGCACTGGCGGTCTCCTGATGCTGGAAGCTGCATCGGCTATAGATGATATGATGTAATCATTTAATGGATGATGTGCTGCTTGAATAGCTTTTTACCATCCCTCGATCATCATGTTCAATCCCAGATTGATGTCGTTAGGATCTTCAGCTGCCATGTTCCTTTCTTATTGTAGCCTTCTGATGGTCCTCTCGATTTTTGGATCTAAAGGTAGTAAGTCACCATGTCCAGTACGTGTCATGCATCGAACAAATCTAAGAATAAAGTAAAAATAAAAATTAAAAATAAAATTCTAAAGTAAAGTAAGGATCAAAATTTTAATATTGTTTTAGACACAATCTCTGATAACGATGTCAAAAACTTGATGCGTGCTAATCTATAGCTATGGTAAGTGCACTAGTCGATCAAATAATAAAGTGTGTGAGTAGAGTATCATCCCTAGAGGATTGAAAAATAAGTATTAAAAATATTCTTTCCTAAGCTTTATTTAGATAATCAATTTATGAGAATTAAAAAAAATTAAAAAAATAAAAAAATAAATTGCAAGGAAATAGAGTGCATAATTTTTATGATTTTGACTCAAGAGCAATAGGTTACTGAGGCAAACGGTTCACCAACTCAGTCAATACAATATTCAATTTATTAGGTTAATTTTATTTCATGTGATGGTGGAGTCTCCTAGGTTATTCACTATCCTTTGATCCAGGCATAGCAAAATTATTAATATTTATTAACTATCCTTTGATTCAGATATAATTTAAATAAATATCGATGCATTAAATTTTATAAAATCCTCTAATTAAAATATGCTGCATCCAAAGTGCACTAAAATTTCTGCATGCATATGAATTCTAATTCGATTCATAATATAAGATATATAAATCAAGAAGCAATAACATAGACGTACTTGGTTCGTATCATTTATGTTCATTAGATCAATTAGAAGATGGTCAGTAATCTAAAAGCATTAAGATCAGATCTATATACTCCTCATGAATAAAATTTTAATCTAAAGATAAATCACACTAAATATTGTATCAAAAAGAATGGCTACACCTTAGCCTTAGTAAAATAAAATTTAGTTCATGGTAACAAGATCAAAAATAATAAATAAACTAAAAAGCATGATGAAATTAGACTATTTGTTCGCTAAAATTTATCATTTGTTGCTCTTGGTGTGGAGAACTCGATGAAGAAGAGAGCTTTTTCGTATATTGGTCGCTCGTCAAAAGAAGACCCGTGAAGAAAAATAGAAGAAAAAAAAGAAAAGAAAAATAAAATTAAAGCACTCTTCCTCTCTCTTCTCTCAAATCCTGTTTCTCTTCCTCAAACTCTCTAAAACCCTCCCTTAGCTCTCTCTCTCTATTCCTCTATTTTCAACTTTTTTTTTTACAGGTTTCCTGGCTCTCTGTTACAGGTTCTCTCTAAAACTTTTATTGACAATAGGATTTTTATAGAGAAAAAGAGAAGAAATCCCATTGTGATTGGCTTTAAGACTCCCTAAATCAGTAGAAAAGGGTCCTAGATTGATTCTGGCCATTAGATGAACATCCAACGCATCAAAAACCATTTAAAAATCCTTTATAAAACCCAATTATAGTTGGATCTAACAGCAACCATCCGATCATCTTGATGATGAAATCTGGGCCATCGAATCTTGCCTAAAAATGCTTCTATAGCTTAGTTAAAATTGGGATTTCATGCCGACCGTCGGATCTCGATCGGCAGCCTTCCTGACCACACGATCACGCCAAAATAGGGACCATTGGATCAAAATCAGAATGCCAGCAGCCGTTCGATCCCATGAAATTCTTAGAATATTCTTTATGGATCGATCGCAAGCCCAGCATTGGGTAGATCGCTGCTTCCTTCAGTCAATCGGAGCGCACTCACTCCCATGAAATCCCCGATATACCCCTCGCTTGGGTTACTATAGCGGTCTATGGGCCACAAAAAATCCTGATGTCAGTGGAGCGTCAGCAGGCTAGTTTAGCAGGCGGTTGATTCTGTAGTCGGGCCGATCTGGTTCTGAGCCGATTCGATCTGGATTGATAGATAATATTTTTTTTTCTTTGAAATTTAATTCTGGGCTCATTTGGACTCCATTTTCCTTCAAACTTATTTTATTTGAATCAAAAAATAAGATCTTTATATTGATATTCTTTTTTTCTATATAAAATTAATAAAAATATTAATTTTTTAAAAATAAGTTAATTTATTTTATAATTTAATATTTTTATTAGTATATTTTTATCACTTATCATGTGTTATAGTTTGACAACACTATAACTCAATCTTCTAGTCATTTGAAATTCTGAGGTATGTGTTGGATATAATATGTTCATTGTAGAAATTGGATCATACCAATAGGAGATCTATCACAGTAGACGAGTAGTCCTATGATGATCATAAGATCGAGTTCTTAAGTTCATGGCCATGGCAGCATAAATATAATAAAAAAAATTATTAGGAATTTACAATGAAGTCAAATCGAATGATTTATTCATATGACAGGTATAGGATCTGATGAGTTCACCTTGACCTAGATTCTATCGAAGCTCATGATAGAAGAACACAATCACACAGGTAGCAACATCGAAAAGTTTATATTCGATTCTGATAAGTTTTCATCATATACTGTTAGATGTCACTGATAAATTTTGAAATCAATTAAAATTATTTTGATGATCGATGATTCTAATTGGATGAATCAGAAGAGTTCTGATCCATAGAAAGATGTTTCGATGATGTCGATGATGAAGATCGCGATATATCTCATTCCTATACAGAACTGAACCTAACTGAATCACACAAATAAGGGTATGAATTTAGATGTCATTAATTGGATCAATATGGTTTGATTAATTTGGATTAGATCCAATCAGGTTTAAAAAAATCATGCTATCATACGATTGGACCTGGCTTTCTCTTTCTGTCATCATTATGGTACGTCTCAACTGAGTTAAATTAAATTTGGTTCATCCAAGAATTCTATATGGATTTATCCTTGTCTAACTAGAGCTTGTTTTGATCAGATCGGATCTTATCCTGATGAGATCAGGGCTTGTCCTAACCAGATTAGGATTTGTCTTAAAACCATGTGATGAAATTTGAATAAAGGTCATTCGACCCATTCTTTGTAGAAAAGAAGGGAGGAGGCATGCACCCCCTAGAGTTTATCTGGGGGCGCATGTCCCTAGGTGGATTTCAAGAACAAAATGAGGGCGCACACCCTCTTATGGCGTGCACCCTTAGAGGATAAGGGAGAAGAGTCTTAATAGGATCAAACTCTAGAGAATTTGGGCCTTGCACCAACTCTTTTTGATCTCTCTTTTTTCCATGACATTATGGAATTTTGGGCAACAAAAATCTGAAGTGTTCAGATTGAGGGGCGTGAATATGATGGAGAGTCCTTCTACTTTAAGCAAACTAGTTGCTTAAAGCATTGGGACTCAAAAGATGGCACAGAGGTCTATAAAAAGACCCTTGCACCCTAAGGTTTCTTCATGCAATTTATCCATGGCAATGTCGTGCCCCTCTCTCCACCTCCACACCCCCTCTTCCAAATCTCCTCCCTCTTCTTCACACCTAAGGAGTTGGGCATTTTAGCAAGAAAGCTTTACGATCATGCTACTATGAAAAAGAAGTTGAGACGACATTGTTCGTGAGATGAATGCATCGCTGCCGAAGATTAGATCTGAGGAGCCAAAAGTTCATTTCAAATCTGATAGTTGGAGATAAGATCCAGAAGAAGAGAATTTTGATCTGAATGGACTCTGATAGAGGCCGGATGCATGTGCGGCTTGCATCAAAGCCTTGGATCATGATAGATCATCGCTACGGGTCAATAGTTTACCCAATAAGGTAATATTAGATATTGCTGATCTAATTTAATTTTAATTTTATAATCAGATCAATCTAGTCAAATCTAAAAACTCTCAGATCTAATCGGATTGTATAAAAAATTAAAAAAAAAATTGCTTTACATTAGATCAAATCGATTCTACGATATAGAAATAGCGATTTCTTCACGATTATCATAATCCGCTAGCCATTGCATATCATTTTCTAACAACATGTATCAATCGATCCTAACAAATGGTATTAAAGTACCAGATTTGAGGAAAAGGATGGAAGTGCTGGCACGAAATGAAGAAAAAGTTAAGATTGATAAGTTTAATGAAAAAAATTTTAAATTTTAAAAAAATATAAATTAAAAACTATCTGTACTAGAAGAAGTTTTATCTACCGCTATTAGGAAAGAAGCCTACCGATATGTTACAAACAGATTAAAAATTATTGGACTGCCAGTTCTTGAGAGTTGTCCGATTGATGTGGGCCGAAAACATCAAATTTAATATTTTGAAAAAAAAATGATGGCTGATTTGATAAAAAATCTATCTAATGAGATGAGAATATAAAGTCTCATAGATAATGTTTGAAATGAGAACGACACAATAGCTGTGGCTTTGGCAGCAGCTCAATGTTTCTTTACCTTATTCAGTGACCATAATATTTTTGGATTCATTAGCAAGGGTGGCAACATTGCAAAAAGTTTACCATAAGGATAGGTAGCAGCAACTATATTTTGAATTCAATGGGTGGATGGACAAAAGATCAAGCTTCTCCAATTTTACAGATAGAAAAGCCATGAAAGGTCACATCATAAATGCATGGTGCATTTATGCACGATGGTGACATAATTAAATTTTACGCAGCAAGAAGTCACATTCATTCATTTACAATGAAGCAAAGATGTGGGAAGTCGTATTGCATTCGTCCTATATGATGGAGATGTGATTCAAAGCTAAACAGCGAAGTATGAGTGAAAGCTTGAGTGGTAGTTGCCAAAACCTAATCTATCAGCCCATTATTTCATGGTTGTGGTCTAATTCAGAGAAATATCAGAGCTAGAGGCTAGTCTATTCATAACTTACAATCTTAGTTTGACATAATGTTGGTGTAGCTAGTATTATAGCTTGAGACCGCAAATAGCCTCATAAATCAAGTCTAAGGGCTTCATCCAAAAAAAAAAAAAAAAAAAGGCAAGTCTTGGATAAGGATTAGGTGTTGGACAGTCTATAGCATAGACATCTATCAAATATTGTGCTTCATCTTTCACCATTCTATTTTTCATATTTTTGTAGCCTATCTACTGTAACATTCATCATTATCATAAAATAACAATTTGCATATTTTTTTTCTCAAAATCATCAATTGTTGGCCATGCTGATACTTTTATTGTGTTTTTTTAGCTCAATTTGAAATACGCTTATTTTGTATTATTAATATATGTAGTGCTAGAAATAATGGATATGAAAAATGCCACTGCTAATTAAATAAAATAAATATTTAATCATGAAATACAAGCATTTATAATACTCTTTCTTATATTTATAATATTTAAAATATACAAACATTAGAATTAAAAACTCATCATTACATGATAAAAGAATTTATTTAGATTTATCCTTTTAGAAGATACAAAATATTAATAGTTTGAAGGGAGAGGAACGCCAACTATCATATGTGGTCGGTGTTTACATAGTATTTTTTTTTTTATAAAAAAAATTCTGGGAGCAGCAGCGAGGGTCTCTATATCGCAGATCATTATTTTGCGGCATTGATTACAAGTAAAAAAAATATGGTGAGGTGAAGAGTGAGCGCCTTAAAGAAATTGGCGGTCAATTATGAAGCTAAGTGTAATGCTTGAGTATCTACATTTCCTCTTTGCCCTGGATAACTATTTAATTTAAATTTATATGAATTATATGCAGAACGTGCACATGCAACCTCTTATGCGACATCACATGCAATGCAATCAATGCAATCGCATGTGAACCACACATGTAGGGTGCAATCACATGTGAGCTCACATGCGGAGTAAGGTGATGATTGTGACAAAAGATAAGGGTACAACTACAATTTATTGGTGTGTTAAATGTGAGGTTTTGATGTGTCGTCGCTTCTTCCCATTGGATTTTTGGGTGAGCTGGGGCGGAAACTATGGTGATGGCAAAAGAAATTAATAGCATGCTACTGGATCACACACGTGGGCCGAGCATGAGAAGATAGGTCTGGTCATTAAATTGAGTACAATACAGATGCTGTTTGAATCATGAGTTATCATGCTAGCAAATTGAAGAAAAATTACGTTTTATCTATCATATAAATATGAGACAAAAACTTGATTTTGCACACTTCGACGACATCGATAAAAAATGGAAAAGCTATTTTATTCCGGTTAAAACTACATATGCAAACATTTGCTCGCTATATCACTAGTTTGAGGGAATTCTTCTGCCCAGAGTATATGGATTTTCAAGGTATATTCAACTTCTCAGCATTTATTACTTGTGGATATTTAGGATCTCATGAACTGATAACCCAGAAGTCAATCTTTCCCCATCTGGCTAAAAGGAAATCATGCCGCCAGTTTTCTAACGAACTTTGCTTGTAACAAAGTTATCTGAGATAGGCCTGCACTGATAGTAATAGCATTTAGGATCTGATGAACCGGTAATTTAGAAGTCGAGCCTCCCCATCTTGCTGGAAGGAAATAATGCCGCCAGTTTTCTAGCTAGCTTGGCCTGTAAGGAAGTTATCTGCGGTAGACATGCACTAGCAATAATAGTATTCTCATGTTTTAAAACTCAAGGTACAAAATCTGAACGCATAAATTATTAGCCTAAGCACAAAAGCCAAATACCTGCACTAATACGATATTTGATAATGTTAATGATATGATCTCTTCATTTAAAGAAAAATCACTCATGGAGAAAGCTTCCACCTCCTAATAACACTCTATCTATGGGAAAGAGGTATTGTTTATTTGGTCGTGAATGAGGAAATTATTCATGAAAGATGGGGCTATGATGCATGATCCATGTAACGGTTGCATGTATGTTGAGAACAACGTGAGGCGAGAGCCATAAAGAATCTTTTGCCTCTCCCATACCTCGAGAAGAAGTCACATCATTTGTCTTGTTGGAATCATTTTATATGGTGTGAGGTAGCACGCGAACCCACGCGAACCCGTGACATGCACCTATCAAAACAAAAAGACAAATGCAAGAAGTCCCATCATGTATCTATGTTGGTATAATTTAATGCTGTGCTGGGAGCAGTAATGTTACTGTGCTGAGATTTGGCCTGTCCATTGTTTCAGGGGAACCCTTAAAAAAAATCTAAATTTTTTTAAATAATTAATTAGCTTAGAAAAAAAAATAAAGACCGACGTAATAAAAATTGCACAGAGCTATAATAACTAGAAAGAAGCAAGAAAATTAAAAGCCATTAATGTTGGAACCCTCTGGCGGCGAAGTCACATCATGTAACTTGTTGACATCATTTAATACGATCTGAGGTGGCACGCAGAACCCGTGACATATACCTATCAAAACAAAAAAAAATGCGAGAAATATGGTCAGGTATCTCAATATATTGTTGGCATCATTTAATGCTGTGTTGCGAGTGGTAATTTTGCTGAGATTCAGGCCTATTCATCGGTCACAGCGAGTACCCTTAAAAAAATTAGTTAATTTTTTTAAAATAATTAATTAGCTTAGAAAAAAATAAAAACCTGCATCATAAAAATTATACGGATCTATGATGAATAGAAAAAAGTGAGAGAACTGAATTGAAAGAAACGAGAGAATTAAAAGCCACTGATCTTCGCCTCGTTATAAATGAATGAACGTGATTTTTAGCTGGCAGCCGTGGGTCCGAAAAATTATTGCTTGTACCTTGTACAAAACGTGGCTGGCCATTCGGTTCTCCATACAATGGACCTTAGTCAACTCAATCCATCAATTAAATTTTAAATTGTGATCGGATAGCTATAAATTCTAAGATTCTAATTCTTTTATTTTTATTATCATATTTTTTAATTATAGTAACTATAAGAAATAAATTTTAAAAAAATTACTGCTTCAAAATGAAAAAATTACGTTGCCCGTCGTTTTTGGAATAGAATTCGATGCTATTTCAACTCTGTAGCTGGAATAGCTGGATCAGCTATCTCTTGTTACGAATAGTTTAGTTTTATGCTGTTTTGCTATAATTTATTAGTATTATAACTGAAATAGTTGGATCAGCTCTCTCTTGTTATGAATTGCATTGGAGATAAATTTTATTTTCATCGAAATATAGATGCTTAGCTTAATATAATTGATAATTAAAAAAAAAATTTAATCAAAAATTCTTTCTCTAGTGATCAAACTTCAACCAAACTCCTCCAATGATTGAACTCCTCTAGTGACCGAACTCCAGTCGAATTTCTCCAACAGTCGAATTTTTTTTGGACCTCAGCCGAACTCCTCCCAAACTTCTTCATCAGTCGGATACCTTTAGGAGCCAAACTTCTTCCAAATTTCTACAGAAACCGAACTCCTTCCAGACTTCTCTTTCAGTCAGATTTCTCTAGAAGCCGAACTCCTTCCGAACCTCTTCTTCAGTCGGATTCTTCTAAAAGTCGAACTCCTTTCGGATTTCTATAAGAGCCAAACTTTTTTCGGACTTCTCGTTCAATCGGATTCCTTCAGGAGTCGAACTCCTTCCGGACCTTTCCTTCAGTCGGATTCCTTCAGAAGTCAAACTTCTTTCGGACTTTTTCTTCAACCGAACTTCTCCTCCAGTCGGACTCCTTCTGAACTTCTCCATCAGTCGAACTCTATCCGGATTCCTCCAATGGATTACTTTCAGATTTTCACTAGTATTTCTTTCGAATGATCCTCTCTAGTCGTATTTCTTTTAGGAGTCTGAACTCCTCTAAAATTGATGTATGTCAAAACTCTTCACCAACCAACGCCTACTTCCTCCGAACTTCGATTATTAAATCTCAACGAATGGCCACATCACGACAACGAACACCTCTCTCCATAACAAATTCTACGTGACTTCGAGCAGCCCACTATCAGACGATTACGATCGTCACTATCGGTCTGCTATAGACGACACCCTCCTCGGTGACAGGCTCCATGCGGCCCGCTACCAGATGGCTGTGAAGAAAAAATTCTAATTTTTTGGATCAGATTCGTTCAGATCTGATTGGATCAAGAGATATATTTTAAAAAAAAATTTCTTTAATCCTAATTAGATCTGGGATATTTCAGATCTAATTTTTATTATTCTAATAATAAAAATAAAATCTAAATAAATTAAATTAAATTTAATTTACCTTGATGTTGGGTAATCCTATTATCCATTGATGATCCTATATGTAGCAAAAGGTTCTGGATCTAGCCACGCAAGTATCTGACCTCTACCGATATCCACTCGGACTGGATCTGGAGATCCTCTTCTTCTCTATCATATCTCCAAAAATCAGATCTGGATCTGATCTGGAGGATCTTCAAAACATCTTTCGAAGATCAGCAGTCGTCCTTTGCAGCAGCGCAGCCTTCTAGCTTTCAGTCACCTTTCTCTCGTCTAGATTGCACCAACCAAGAATCCAAAACTCTTTTGAACGTGGAGAGGAGAAGGAGAAGATGCTTTGGCATGGAGGAGGAGAGGAGAAGAAGTCTTGGGGCGTGAGAAATTGTGATTCAATCTTTCTTTGAGTTGGGCGCAAGGTCTTATTTATAGACTAAGCGTGATCCAACTCCTCTTCTTCCCAACCAATCATAATCCTTTGTGAAATCAGATCTAAATCTGATTGATGGGAATAGAATCTCCTGAATTCCTCCTTAGATGGTGCCTAAGATCAGTCAAAGTTGATTCTTAGGAGAACTCTAATCGGAATCCAAAAACGAGATGGAGTCCCTATCCAATAGGGACTCCTGGGCGCCTCCAACTTGGGCACACGCCAAGGGTGGCACGCGCCCTCCTCCTTGCCAGGTTCTGATAGGGGGACAGGCCCCCACTAGCACTCCAATAGGTGCGTGACATATGAACAAAAGTCAAAGTATCAATGGTCAATATTTGACCAGTCAAAGATCAACTTTTGACCAAAGTCAAAGGACGAAAAATGGCAGATGACCAAAAATAATAGATAATATCTTACAAAATAAAATAATCCTTTTCTAACCTGGACAGGCTCTAGTCAGACCAGGTGAAGGCCTCTGATCGAGCACAAACTCCTTTGGCTCAGTCAGGACAACTATTTATGATAGTAAAAGAAGAATGTTAGGTTCAATCGAGTGCTAGCACGATTTTCTTGAACCTAATTGAATCTCATTCAGATCAATTGAACTGGATTAGTTCAATTAATGATCACCAGATTCAAATCCTTATTAGTGTAATCCAGTTAGGTTCAGTTCTGTATGGTAATGGGATATGTCATGATTTCTATCATTGATATCATCGAAACTTCTTTCGATGGATCAGAACTTTTCTAATTCGAACAGCTAGAATGATCGATCATCTAAATCATTCTAATTGCTCCCAAAATCCATCAGTGATATCTAGCAGTATATGGTGGCAACCCATCAGAGCTGAATGCAAATCTCTTGGTGCAGCTACCTGTGTGATTAAGTTTTTCTATCTTGAGCCCCGATCAGATTAGGGTTAAGATGAACTCGTCAAATCCTAGTTTCTGTCATATGATGTAATCATTCGATTCAAGTACGATATAAAAGCCTAAATAGAAACTCTTTCTATTATTTCACTTTGCCATGGTCATAGGCTTCTAGACTTAATTCTCATGATTATCATAGGACTGCTCCTCTACCACCGAGGTAGATAGATTCCATTTTGATGTAATCCAGTTCCTACAATGAACATGCTATAGCCAACATACACCTCAGAATTTTGAATGGCTAGAAGATCGAGTTATGATATAGTCAAACTATAACACCCTCAAGGTAAACTACCGATGCATCTCAGGTCAAAGAATCAGACACACCACTGCAGCATCGAGTCAGTCATTGACGAGAAGGTAGACTTCCTAATGACTACTCGAGGTGGTCACGCTCAGTGCCCTCATTCTCTAACGAGTGCCTGTACTCTCGCTCCGATGTCTCCATATCATAGACTCAAGACTCATCTACTAAAGAGAAGCGATTGTACACCAACCTTCTGGATCAATCACCATCTTCATGATAATCCTATGATCGGAAGCATTTTATGAGTTAATAATGATTATTCATGTCTTAAATTTTCAACTCTTGAAAATATGAATTATCATTACCATTAACTCAAAGGATGTATCACAGACACTAAATATACATATATGATAGAAAATAACCCATTTTATTGATTATAGTCATAATTATAATTTTACCTCTAGAAGTGTATTACAAGTGTCAGCCAATTCTGACTTCTAGGGCACATATATCTAACAATCTTCCACTTGTCTTAAAGCCAATTGGCTATAAGTCTAAGTCCCATCTTCTCAAGGTGGGCTTCGAATTTTTATTGTCCCAACAGCTTTGTAAGTAGGTCTGCTACATTATACGTGGAGTCGACTCTCTTAATCTCAACGTAATCCTTTTCGAGGTAATCGCGGATGAGGTGGTATCGCTGCTCAATGTGCTTGGATTTCTGTTGAGACCTCAGCTCCTTAGCAAGGGCTATGGCGCCATTGTTGTCGCAGTACAGAGGAATGGCATCTGATGGCATTACTTCGATTTCTGTCGCAAACTTCTTGTACCAGAATGCTTTCTTCGCAGCCTCTGATGCAGCGATATATTCTGCTTTCATGGTGGAATCTGCTATCATGGTTTGCTTGAAACTCTTCCAGTTGACAGCACCACCATTGCACAGAAATAGACTCCTAAATGTCGACTTTCGATCATCTATATCGAACATGAAATTTGAGTCTGTGTATTTTGGACATGGAGTTCTCCGTTACCAAAGACCAACATCATATCCTTAGTTCTTCTTAAGTACTTAAGAATACATTTCACAGAAGTCCAGTGTTCTTCATCTGGATTTGACTGATATCTGCTTGTGACACTCACAGCATGGGCTATATCAGATCGTGTACATAGCATGGCATACATGAGGCTTCCTATTGCAGAAGCATAAGGGATCTTGCTCATGCATTCTATTTCCTCAGGTGTGCTAGGGCACATCTTCTTGAAAAGATGAATACCATGTCTGAAGGATATTAATCCCCTCTTAGAGTTTTCCATACTAAATCTCTTTAGTACTTCCTCTATGTACATCTTCTGTGAAAGTCCTAGCATCCTATTCGGTCTATCCCTATAGACCTTAATTCCTAGAATAAAGGATGCTTCACCTAGGTCTTTCATGGAGAATTTCTTGGACAACCATAATTTGACTATCGTCATCATGGGAACATCATTTCCAATAAGAAGAATGTCATCCACGTACAATACAAGGAAGATAACAGCTCTCCCACTGACCTTTTTGAAGACATGGTTCTTCTTCATTTTGATGAAATCAAACATTTTGATCACATCATTGAAACGAGTGTTCCAGCTCCGAGATGCTTGCTTAAGTCCATATATGGACCTTTGCAGCTTGCAAATCTTATGATCAGTATCACTGGATGTGAAACCTAGCGGCTGTTCCATATAGATATCTTTCTCAAGATATCCATTTAAGAATATTGTTTTCATGTCCATTTGCCATATTTCATAATTGAAATAGGCTGCAACGGCAAGCAATGTGCGGATGGATTTTAGCATAGCCACTGGTGAAAACATATCCTGATAGTCAATGCCTTTGCGTTGACTATAATCTTTTGCCACTAGTCTAGTCTTGAATGTCTCCATATTTTCATCTGCACAAATCTTTCTTTTGAAGATCCATTTACACCCAATAGGTACTATACCTTCTGATGGATCTACCAAGGTTCAGACTTGGTTTGAGTGCATTGAGTCAATTTTTGACCGCATTGCCTCTAGCCATTTCTCGGAGTTGATATCTAATATTGCCTCATTGTAGGTTTTGGGATCATCACCATGAGCACCATTACCTACAAGGAACATTTTCTCTACTTTCTCTAAAATAATACCTAAGTATCTTTCAGAAAGACGGAAAACTCTTTCCGATCTATGAGGTGGAGGAGGTAGTATTCTTATTGGCTCAACCTGATTTGGTTCCAATTGGTCCTTAGCTCGTTGTTCTTGTGAGACTTTCTCATCAAGCTTAATCTACTTTTCGATGCCGCTATCTTGAATAAACTATTTTTCAAAAAAGATGGTATGTCGACTCACATCACATTGTGGTCTTCTGAAATGTAGAAATAGTATCTTAATGACTCTTTAGGATATTCTATGAATCGAGCTCTGAAGGACCTAAACTCTAACTTGTCCGCTTGTTGTCTTTTGACATGAGCCGGACAATCTAAATTCTGAGATGACTCAGACTTGGTTTCTTATCGTGCCATATCTCATACGGTGTGGTAGAAATGGTCTTAGAGGGAACCCTATTCAGTAAATAAATTGAAGTTAACAATGAGTATCCCCAAAAAAAATCAGGAAGGTCTGTGAAGCTCATCATGGATCGGACCATATCCAATAGAGTCCGATTTCTCCATTCTAAAACTTCGTTGAGTTGAGGTATTCCTGGTGGAGTCATTGAGAGACTATGTCATTTTTCTTGAGATAGTCTAAGAATTCTCGGCTAAGGTATTCACCTCCTCGATCTGATCCAAGAATCTTAATGGATTTTCAGTTTATTTTTCTACTTCATGTCTGAATTATTTGAACTTTTCAAAAGCTTCAGACTTATGTCTCATAAGATACACATACCCATACCTAGACAGATCATCGATAAAGGTAATGAAGTAGACAAAATTGTCTTTAGCCGGCACATCAAATGGGCCGCACACATCGGAGATCTGTGGCCCTTTCCCCATGTCCTACAAAAGAGAGTTTGATCATTTTGCCTTGAAGACAAGATTCACAAGTTGGATATAACTCGGAGGTCAATGGACTCAATAGCCCATTTTTCTCCAATTTGTTGATCCTATCTTCTGCTATATGACCTAATCTCAGGTGCCATAAATATCTATCGTTTGGACTATCCCTAGGTCGTTTGGCATTCATGTTTTGCTCGATAGTTAGAATAGGTACATCAATATGTAGCTGATAAAGACCATTAATAAGGAAACCATTTGCAATTTTATTTCTTTCATAAAAAATATTACAATGGTCCTTAAAGAAGGTAATCACATAGCCTTCTAGTGCTAAGCATGAAATAGAAATCAAATTCCTGCTAGCTACAGGCACATAATAACAGTCTTTCAAAACTAAGTCTAAACCAGATGATAATTGAAGAGGATATGTTCCCATGGCTACTATAGCAACTCTTGCTCCATTACCAATGCGTAGGATCATGTCTCCATCCCTCAGCCTCCTGCTATTCTCAAGACCCTGCATGAAAGTGCACAGATGAGCACTAGAACCAAAGTCAAGCATCCAACTGGATGCAGAAGAAATCATAAGATTAGACTCAATAACGAGCATACCTCCAGAAGGACCTTTCTTTTTGTTCTTCAGGGTGGCCAGGTAAGTAGGGCAGTTCTGCTTCCAATGGCCGTCGCTGTTACAATGAAAATACTTTCCTTTGACAGCGGCCTTCTTCTTCGGCTCTGCCTTCTTCTTCTTTGCTCCTTCCATCTTTTGCTTTTTCACAGACTTCTTTTTCTTTTCATAAGATTTTTTTTTGAAAGAAGTTCATTCCATAGCAAGAACTGAGCCTTTATAATCTTTCATAGAAAGCTCAGTGGTGACCAGCATGTTCATTAATTCGGCCAAGAAATTTTGATGTTTATGCATGTGGTAATTCATGATGTATTGCCCATATGCATCAGTCAAGGATTGCAGAATAATATCATTCTGCAGATCCAAGTCTAGCTTCACACCAAGCTTCTCAAGCTCTTCTATGTTCTTGATCATCATCAGACAGTGATTTTGGACTGACTGCCCATCACATATCTTAGCCTTAAAAAATTATTTCATGACTTGATACTTGGCTGCGCGACTCTGTTCACCAAACATCTTCTGCAGGTGAGCCAACATTTGATGAGCAGTCTCGATATCTTTATGTTGGTGCTAGAGCTCATCAGACATCGAGCCCAACATGTAATATCTGGCCTTATTATCTTCATCTATCCACTTTTCAAGAGACGCTCTCTATTCAGTGGATGAATGGGCTGGTAAGGTGGGAGGGTCTTGATCCAAAATATGTGTTAACTTCTCAGAACCCAAAATAATTTTGTAGTTCTTGAGCCAATCTCTATAATTGGATTCGGTCAGACTATGTGTGTCCAGGATACGTGCTAAAGGGTTGGACACAGATATTTTTCTATAAAGAGTTAAAGATTCTAGTTAGATACTGTAATTATGACTTGATCAATTTATTTAAAAATTTTATTTTTAAATAAATTAGCTTCCACTATTTTCTTGGATCCCTACACTTCCTCTGTAGAGATACGAAAATCTTCATGATTAATGATTTCTAATGGGTGGTGCGGTCTCACAAACTGACTCATCACCTCACCTAATAGTTATTGATGATGGATTAGCCAATGAGTGAACAACTCTTATTTAATGATTTTCTAATCATGGTGCACCCAAACTTGATCTCTAATTCATGAATCTCATCGTATCTGAAATATTGATCCACTCCTTAGTTAAGTCAAATCCACCATTTGCACAGACTGAATTTCTAATTGAGTCTCTCACCGTATCTGAAATATTAAGTCCAACTCATCCTCCAGCCCATAGCATCCAATGCCTAATAGACATGGTTGCGTCTTTTCGATGCAACTGAGCTACTGTATCCAGTCGAGAACAATCAACCCCGAGAAGGGCCCGCACATCTACAATAGGTGGAAGACCTCAGACTTAATCTTTTCTTAGGAAGAATTGATTCAGGTCTCATTAAACTAGACTTGTCATAGTCATAACAATTATGACTAACCTAGTGGCATGGGTTAGCTCGAATTATTGACCACCTCAGATCAGAACTGTGTCAACAGATATGGCCAAGGTAAGTGAGACCGGTGGAAGGAATATGCCATTAACTCATACAAGAATGCATTCAGATCGAGTAGTTTCCAATTAAAAATCAGTCGGTCGTATGTACCAAACTTACCTTAGACATGAAATTGTTAAGCCAGAACTAATTGGGTTAGCCTACAATCCAGCCTAATTAGGTCTTGCTTGATCGTGACTCGATCTTGACCAAAACTTAATCCTATTAGGCTGATCAATTTAAGTATTGTTGATCCCATCTAATCAACTCTTGATTCGGTTTGATCAACCGCTTAGACCTAATTGAGCTACCCAAGTTCGAACCCAGTATTATGAATATGTCTTAGATCTAAAATTCTCAATTTTAGACCTAATTAATATTCCATAATCTTAATTCTTAATTAAGTAGGGTTCATAAACAAAATATGCATAATAAATTCTAGGGTTTCAGGATCTAGGGTTTTGCAGAAAGTAAGTTTTGGGTTTCTGATTAAGGACGAACGCGCAGCACCCCTACACATCATAAGAACATCCCATCAGAATGGGAAGGAGAGGGCCTTTAAACCCTTCTTCATTCTTATGATCGGACGGCCAAGAGGAATGCCTTAATCAGGAACATGCAATACTACAAAACAGTTTTAGATCTATATCATATATCTCATATACAAATTAGATCTAATCATGGCATATTTTGCATACATCTTATGTATTGAATCATGCATATTTTCATATCTAAATTATCTCATAATAATCTAAAAAATTAGATTTAAATTGATCTTATCAAAATAAATTCTAATCTAGACAACTATGTAGAACTATTCTACAACTAGTCTAGACATGCATCAATCATATCTCATATGATGTTTAAAATTAAATAATTTTATTTACTATTTTTTAGATATTATTATAATAATTATAATATCAAAAAATATTAAATAAATAGATCTAAAATATGATTTAATCAAATTAAATTATAAACATGCAAGACTATTCTATAGAACTATTCTATTTTAGAACTAGTCATGCATATTTTCTAATCTTAGATCTAAATTATTTAATTTAAATTTTTTCTAATTTTAGATCTAATCACATCTCATGTGACATCTGAAATCATATATTTTATAATTAGAATAAATTTAAAATCAGATCTAAATACTTTAGAACCTTGCTCTGATACCAGTTGAAGGAAAAATCCTGATTTTCCAAACTAGGTTCGTTCAGATCGGATCGAATCAAGAGATATATTTCAAAAAAAAAATTTTTTGATCCTAATCAGATCTAGAATATTTTAGATCCAATTCTTATTATTTTAATAATAAAAATAAAATCTAAATAAATTAAATCAAATTTAATTTACTTAGATGTTGGGTAATCCTATTACCCGTTGATGATCCTGTATGCAGCGGAAGGTTCTGGATCTAGCCATGCAAGTGCCTGACCTCTATCGGTATCCACTCAGACTGGATCTAGAGATCCTCTTCTTCTCTATCACATCTCCAAAAATCAGATCTGGATCTAATCTAGAGGATCTTCAAAAGACCTTTTAAAGATCAGCAGTCATCCTTTGCAGCAGCGCAGCCTTCTAGCTTTCAGTCGCCTTTCTCTCATCTGGATTGCACCAACCAAGAACCCAAAACTCTTTTGGACGTGGAGAGAAGAAGGAGAAGATGCTTTGGTGTAGAGGAGGAGAGGAGAAGAAGCCTTGGGGCATGGGGAATTGTGATTCAATCTTTCTTTGAGTTGGGCGCAAGGTCTTATTTATAGACTAAGCATGATCCAACTCCTCTTCTTCCCAACCAATCACAATCCTTTGTGAAATCAGATCTAAATCTGATTGGTGGGAATAGAGTCCCCTGGATTCTTTCTTAGATGGCGCCTAAGATCAGTCAAAGTTGGTTCTTAGAAGAACTCTAATCGGAATCCAAAAAGGAGATGGAGTTTCTATCCAATAGGGACTCCTAGGTGCCTCCAACTTGGGCACACGCCAAGGGTGGCGTGCGCCCTCCTCCTTGCCAGATTCTGGTAGGGGGACAAGCCCCCACCAGCTCTCTAATAGGTGCATAACATGTGGACAAAAGTTAAAGTATCAATGGTCAATGTTTGACCAGTGAAAGATCAACTTTTGATCAAAGTCAAAGGACAAGAAATGGCATGTGACCAAAAATGGCAAGTAATGTCTTACAAAATAAGACAATCCTTTTTTGACCTAGATAGGCTCTAGTTAGATCATGTGAAGGCTTCTGATCAAGCACAAACTCTTTTGACTCAGTCAGGACAACTATTTATGATAGTAAAAGAAGAACGTTAGGTTCAATCGAGTGCTAGCACGATTTTTTTGAACCTAATTGAATCTCATTCAGATCAATTGAACTGGATTAGTTCAATTGATGATCACCAGATTCAAACTCTTGTTTGTATGACCCAGTTAGGTTCAATTCTGTATGGTAATGGGATATGTCATGATCTCTATCATCGACATCATCGAAACTCCTTTCGATGGATCAGAACTCTTCTGATTCGAACAGCTAGAATAATTAATCATCTAAATCATTCTAATTGCTCCCAAAATCCATCAGTGACACCTAGCAGTATATGGTGGCAACCCATCAAAGCTGAATGCGAACCTCTTGGTGCAGCTACTTGTGTGATTAAGTTCTTATATCTTGAGCCCCGATCAGATTAGGGTTAAGGTGAACTCGTCAAACCCTAGTTTCTATCATATGATGTAATCATTCGATTCAAGTCCGATGTGAAAGCCTAAATAGAAACTCTTTCTATTATTTCACTCTGTCATGGCCATGGGCTTCTGGACTTGATTCTCATGATCATCATAGGGCTGCTCCTCTACCACCGAGGTAAATAGATTCCATCTTGATGCAATCCAGTTTCTACAATGAACATGTTATAGCCAACATACAGCTCAGGATTTCGAATGGCTAGGAGATTGAGTTATGATGTAGTCAAACTATAACACCCTCAAGGTGAACTACCGATGCATCTCAGGTCAAAGAACTAGACACACCACTGCAGCATCGAGTCAGTCATTGATGAGAAGATAGACTTCCTAATGACTACTCAAGGTGGTCATGCTCAATGCCCTCGTTCTCTAACGAGTATCTGTACTCTCACTTCGGTGTCTCCACACCGTAGACTCAAGACTCATCTACTAAAGAAAAGCGATTGTACACCAACCTTCCAAATCAATCACCATCCTCGTGATGATCCTATGGTCGGAAGCATTTTATGAGTTAATAATGATTATTCATGTCTTAAATTTTCAACTCTTGAAAATATGAATTATCATTATCATTAACTCAAAGAATGTATCACAGATACTAAATACACATATGTGATAGAAAATAATCCATTTTATTGATTATAGTTATAATTATAATTTTGCCCCTAGAAGTGTATTACAAGTGTCAGCCAATTCTGGCTTCTAGGGCACATATATCTAACAGGCTATAGCTGTCACTATCAGTCTGCTACAGGCGATGCTATAGATGGTGCCTCCCTCCATGACAGACTCCATATGGCCTCGAACGGTCCACTACCAGATGGCTACGGCTATCACTATCAATCTGCTACAGACTCCATCTATAAAAAGGGATCCTTCAGATATATTTTTTCTAAGCTCTCTTCTCCTTCTCAATACTCTACTGAATTTTTTTTTAAGCACTCTATTTCTATTGGTCAGAAGAGCTGACTTGATCGTCGGAGGGTCCTACTGGAGCCACTACCACCAACTCTGAATAAAACTTTATTTTGCAGGTCATCGATGGCGACCTCTTCTTCCTCAGCTCCAGCTCGATCCGGCGTCAAACAGATTTTGCACCAACAAGATTGGTGCTAAAAGAAGGGCCCTCTATTTTCAAAGTAACCTTGTTCTTAAAGAAGTGCTCAATCGATCCTATGGATCTTCTTCTTTAAGATTCATCTCCATCCTCTTCCTCAATCCTAAGAAATGCCTCCAAAGAAGATGACTATCCGAAGATCTACTGCTTCTGCCATCAGATCTAAGCTAGATCTATCTATTTTTGCTCCATCATCAGTTCTTCAACCTCCACCTCTACTGACGGCCATGGTAGATCTGGAGCAGTTTAACCTACTGATGCAACGAATTCAAGGCCTCACCAAAATAGTGCAGGTCATGCGGCAACCTTCGGTGGTGGTTCCATCAAAAAATCTGCCATCAAAATGTCAGGAACCGATCCTAAGGAGGAGCACTTGGGCTAGCATACCCATCGCCCCTGAAAAGGAGAAATAGAGAGTGGAGGATCCTCGTTCGGATCATGATTCTCCTTCGAAAGAGATCTTTTCCATGTACAGTCGGAAGCCATCCAAGATCTACGATCGAGATGACGTCCTCGATCAAAAACTATGGAAGATGGACCAACGGATTGAGGAACTCTGCCACATCACCCTAGCTCACCATGACGGCGTCCACACCGATCTTCCTTTCGCTCTCTGAATTATGCAAGAGCCCATTCCGCCAAACTTCAAGCTTCCCCAATTTGAAAGCTACGACAAAATCTTTGATCCGATCGATCATCTGGAGGCCTTTCGGGCCATGATGATGCTCCATGGCACACCAGACGCCATCTTATGCTGAGCTTTTCTATCTACCTTGAACGAAGCGGTAAGAAACTGGTACTTGATATTGAGGCCAGATACGATCTTCTTCTTTGATCAGATGAGCCATCAGTTTGTGGCTCACTTCATCAGTAGCTGACGTCCGCACCGAGGTTTGGATTTTCTGATAAATATCAAGCAAAAGATGAAAAAATCTATCTGAACTTATGTCACCTAGTTTAATGCTGCTGCATTAGAGGTCCAGAATCTGGACTAGTCTGTTGCAATGGCCGCACTCAAGGATGACCTTCAGAAGAATAATTTATTTTTCTCCCTGGAGAAGAAGTATCCTAGGAACTTTGTCAATTTGGTAGCTCAGGCTGAAAGATATGCTCGAGTGGAAGAAGCCTTCAAGTTGAAGGATGAGGAAGCCACAGGAGAGCGACAAGCGGGCGAGTCTAATAAACTTGCAGCTGATGGAGGGCCGAATGAAGCTCGGCCATGCTCACGGACTCTCTCTGAATGCAAGTGAGCCTGAACTCCTCCTCGAGCTCATCGTCAAAGAAGCTCCGACAGAAGGGCACAAAGTTCTCCCCCTAGGAGGTTTCACAACTATGCCCCCCTCGATGCTCCAAAAATGCAAGTATTGATGGAGATCAAGGAGCAACTACCGAGGCCTGAAAGGATGTGCTCTCACCCAGCTTCAAGATGAGATTGAGGAGCTCATCAGGAGAGGCCGCCCGGGTCGATTCCTCAGATGCCGGTCTGAAGTAAGAGAAGATCGGCCAAGGGCACTGCCGCAGTCAGAACCACCAATAAGGGAGGAACAATAAGGAGATCGGCCGCCTCTCAACATCATCGATACTATCTCTGGGGGACTTAGTGCTTTGGTGAGCCGCCATCTCTCAATCTTAAAGTCAGGAGAAGCTTGCTCCAAATTGGAAAGGCCTGTATGAAATAGAGAAGGTCGTCCAACCTGAAACTTATCGTCTAAAGGAGCTCGAAGAAGCAACGCTTCCACAATCTTTAAATTCAGAAAATCTGAGAATATATTGTCAGTAATTTTTCTTCAATAAAACTCCTTCATTTCAACATTATTGTTTCTTGATGCAAAAACTATGTGATGATAGAAAAGAAGCAATCAAAAGTAGTCATGTTAGGAACAGGAGGAGAACCTCATTCTAACATGAGCAAGTCGAAGACCTCCAATTATTTAAGATATGAGAAAGGGAGAGGTCCATTCAACGGCCCATCTATGCCCCTATTGCTATGTTAGAAATAGGAGGAGAACCTCATCCTAACATGAGCAAATCGAAGGTCTCGTTCATTTTAGATGAGATGAAGGGAGTGGCTCTGACAACGACCCTTATATGCCCCTACAGCCCATTAGGAATAGGAGAAAAATCTTGTCCTAACGTGAGCAAGTTGAAGACCTTCGATTATTTAAGACAAAAGAAGGGGAGAGGCCATGACAACGGTCCTTATATGCTCCTACAATCCGTTAGGAACAGGAAGAGAACCTCATCCTAACGTGAGCAAGTCAAAGACCTTCGGTTATTTAAGATAGGAGGGCGGAAAGGTCCATTCAATGGCTTATCTGTGTCCCTTTTGCCATGTTAGGAATAGGAGGAGAACCTCATCCTAAATGAGCAAGTCGAAGGCCTCGTTCATTATAGACGAGGTGAGAGAAGAGGTCCCGACAATGGTCCTAATGTGCCCAACTTTAATAGGAGATAAGATCTTCTTCAACCTCGGCTGGAGATAAGATCTCTTCCGAGCTTCAACGTCAACTTCAACAGGAGATAAGATCTCCTTCAACCTCGGTTGGAGATAAGATCTCCCCCGAGCTTCAACGTTAACTTCAACATAAGATCTTCTTCAACCTTGGATGGAGATAAAATCTCTCTCAAGCTTCAATCTCAACGGATGCAGAGCTCGAAAAAAGACTTCGGCAATCGCCTTTTTTGTACTTCCTTTCTTCGAATTTCGAGCTCGAAAGTGGAGGGCTATTGTTGGAGATAAATCCCGCTTTCATTGAACTCCAGTCTGATGCTTAGCCTAATGCAACCGATAATCACGAAAGAGCTTCGATCGAAAATTCTTCCTCCAGGGGTTAAATCCTAATCGAAACCCTCCAACGGTCGAACTCCTCTCGAACTTCAACCAAACTCCTTCCAGACTTCTCCATCAGTAGGATACCTTTATGAGCCAAACTCCTAGATTTTTACAGAAATCGAACTCCTTCCGGACTTCTTTTTTAGTTGGATTCTTCCAGCGGCCGAACTTCTTTCGGACTTCTCCTTCAGTCGGATTCCTCCAGGAGCCGAACTCCTTCCGAATTTCTACAAGAGCCAAATTTTTTCTGAATTTCTCCTTCAATCGAATTCCTCCAAGAGCCAAACTCCTTTCAGACCTCTCCTTCAGTCGGATTCCTCCAGAAGCCGAACTTCTTTCGGACCTCTCCTTCGACCGAACTTCTTCTCTAGTTGGACTCCTTTTGGACTTCTCCATCAGTCGAACTCCATCCAAATTTCTTCAGTGGATTACTTCTATATTTTCACTAGCATTCCTCTCGAATGATCCTCTCTAACCGTATTTTCTTTAGGAGTCCAAACTCCTCTAGAATTGATGTATGTCAAAGCTCTTCACCAACCAATGCCTGCTTTCTCCGAATTTCGACTATTAAATCTTAACGAACGGCCACATCATGACAACAGATACTTCTCTCCATAACAAAATCTACATGGCCCCGAGTGGCCCACTATCAAACGGTCATGGTCGTCACTATCGGTCTACTATAAGCGGCGTTATAGGCGGCGCCCCCTCGATGACAGGCTCCATGCGGCTCGCTACCAGATGGCTGCAACCGTCATTATCAGTCTGCTACAGATGGTGCTACAGGCGGCGCCTCCCTCCATGACAGACTCCACGTGGCTCCGAATGGTCTGCTGTCAGATGGCTATGGTTGTCACTATCAATTTGCTATATGCTCCATCTATAAAAAGTGATCCTTTAGATATGTTTTTTTAAGCTTCCTTCTTCTTTCCAAAACTCTATCGAATTTTTTTCTGAGCACTCCATTTCTGTTGGCTAGAATAGCTGACTTGATCATCGGAGGATCTTATCGGAGTCACCACCATCGACTCCGAATAGAACTTTATTTTGTAGGTCACCGACGGTGACCTCTTCTTTCTCAGCTCCAATTTGATCCGGCGTCAATCAGATTCTGCATCAATAAATAGTTTAGTTTTATGCTATTTTATTATAATTTATTAGTATTATATATATTTAAAAACTTAATTATACTTTTTATCCGGTAACGATGAGTACTTGCTTGTGTAATTATGTCTTATGTATAATAAATATAAGAGAGTGCTTGCTTGTGTAATTATGTCTTATGTATAATAAATATAAGAGAGGGCTTATTTAATGTGTAAAATGGGTGTCCTTATTGATTTTCACTCATTATATTTATTTTTTTTTCCCTCCTCAGCGGATCGGGGGGGTGGGCAACTAAGTAGACGGTGATGCCAAATTTCAGGCGCAAATATGATCAACATCGGCACTAGTGCAAGTAATTCAATAACGAAGAAATGTCTCTATCAAAAACACATGAAATTTTTTTTTAAAATATTATATTTAAAAAAATAATTTAAAAATATGTTATTTTTAAATTTATTTTTGAAATTATTTTAATTATGATGAGGTGCGGTGATATGGCAAAGTTGCTTATTCAACACGTAGTTTTAGCAGATTTAAAATAGCATATCCAACATATAATTTTAAATTAAAATGATAAAAATAAAATAAAAATAAACTACACATTGAGGTGCGATTTCAAAAAGAAATCGCACCTTCAATATGTGATTGGGGGCGAGGGCACGGACGAGTGGGGGGTGCGCCGGTGGAGGACGAAGGGCGCAGATCGAAGGGGGCGGGGGGTGCAGACCCGGGTGGAGGGGGAGGCGCCGGCGGAGCGCGGAGGGTGCGGACGCAGGGTGGGGGGCTCGGTGTTGCGGGAGGAACGGAGGAAAAGGAAAAAAATGAAAAAAAAGAGAAAAATTTGGAGAGGAAGAGGAAAAAACTAATATTTTAATTATTAATTTAAAAATATAATTTATATAATAGTATATTATTTTTTAAAAAAATTAATAATAAAATATTATTTTTTAAAAAAATATTATTATTAAAAAATAAAACATTACTTTAGAAAATATGTTATTATTAAAAATAAAACATTATTTTAGCAAATATTATTAAAAATAATAAAACATTAATTTTCAAAAAAATAATAATAAAATATTATTTTTTTAAAAAATATTTTTAGGTATCCATTTCTAAAAAAATATGTTAATACTATTATTAATAATAACATATTATTAACAAAAATATGTTATTTATTATAATTAATAATAACATATTATTATATTATTAATAAAAATATTGTTTTTTTCAAAAATACTTAAAAATTCTATAGAAATTACTAAAATAATAATATAAATTAAAATAATAATAATTTTATTATTAATAAAATAATATCACTTTATTATTATTAAATAATATTTTATTATTTTTATTAAAATAATAATATATTTTTAATAATATTTATTAAAATAATATTTTATTATTTTTTAATTATTGGGGATAAATTTTGCTCCTGCTGAAGTTCAGTTTGATGCTTAGCCTAATGCAACTGGTAATCACGGAAGAGCTTCGATCGAAAATTTTTTCTCTAGCGGTCGAATCCTAACCGAACTTCTCCAGCAGCCAAGCCCCAGTCAAACTCATCCAACGGTCGAACCTCAGTCGAACTCCTTCAACAGTCGAACTCCTCCATGGTTGAACCCTTTCTGGACTTCTTCAGCGTCTAAACACCTTTTGGATTTCTCCTTCAGTCGAATTTCTCCAGCGACCAAACTTCTTCCAGACTTCTTCTTCAATCGAATTCCTCTAAAAGCCGAACTCCTTTCGGATTTCTCCTTCAATTGGATTTCTCCAAGAGCCAGACTCCTACCAGACTTCTCCTTCGATCAGACTTCTTCATCAGTCGGACTCCTTTCGGACTTTTCTTTCAGTCGGATTTCTCTAGGAGCCAGACTCCTTTCGGACTTCTCCTTCAATCGGATTCCTCCAGCGGTCGAACTCCTTCCGAAATTCTCCTTCAGTCGGATTCCTCCAACGGCCGAACTCCTTCCGAATTTCTCCTTCAATCGAATTCCTCTAGGAGTCAGACTCCTTCCAGACTTCTCCTTCGGTCGGACTTCTCCGTCAGTCGGACTTCTTCCGAACTTCTCCTTCAGTCGGATTCCTCCAACGGTCGAACTCCTTCCGAACTTCTCCTTTAGTCGAACTTCTCCATTAGTCGGTCTCTTTCTTTGGCCGAACTTCTCCATCAATCGAGCTCCATCCAGATTCCTCTGGTGAATTATTTTTAGATTTCAACTAGCATTCCTTCCGGATGATCCCCTCTAGCCGTATTCCCTCTAGGAGTCCGAACTCCTCTGAAATTGATATATGCCAAAGTTCTTCACTAACCAATGCCTGCTTCCTCCGAACTTTGACTATTAAATCTCAATGAATGGCCACATCATGACAATAGACACCTCTCTCCATAACAAACTCCACGTGGCCCCGAGCAGTCCACTACCAGACGGCTACGGTTGTCACTATCAGTCTGCTATCAGCTCCATCTATAAAAAGAAACCCTCCAGATATGTTTTCTTTAAGCTCCTTCTCCTTTCCAAAACTCTGTCGAATTTTTTTCTAAGCACTCCATTTCTGTTGGCCAGAAGAGCTGACTTGATCGTCGGAGGATCCTGCCGAAGCCACCACCACCGACTTTGGATGGGACTTTATTTTGCAGGTCACCGATGGTGACCTCTTCTTCCTCAGCTCCAGCTCGATCCGACGTCAATCAGATTCTGCACCAACAGGATTGATGCTGGAGGAAGGGACCTCTATTCCTGAGGTACCCTTATTCTTAAAGGAATGCTCAGTCGATTCTGTGGATCTTCTTCTTCAAGGTTCATCTCCATCCTCTTTTTTAATCCCAAGAAATGCCTCCAAGGAAGGCGACTGCCCAGAGATCTACCACTTCTGCCACCATATCTAAGCCAGATCCATCCATTCCTGCTCCATCACCGGCGCTTCAACCTCCTCCTCTGCCGGTGGCCACGATAGATCCGGAGTAGTTTAACCTATTGATGCAGCAGGTTCAAGGCCTCGCCAAAATGTTGTAGGTCATGCGACAACCCCCGGTGGTGGTTCCATCAGAAAACCCGCCATCGAAAAGTCAGGAACCGATTCCAAGGAGGAGTACTTGGGCTAGCATACTCGTCGTCCCTAGAAAGGAAAAATAGAGAGTAGAGGATCCTTGTTCGGATCATGATTTTTTTTCGAAAGAGACCTTTCCCATCTATAACTGAAAGCCTTCCAAGATTTGTGATCGAGATGACGTCCTCGATCAGAAACTATGAGAGATGGATCGGCAGATTGAAGAACTCCACCACATCGCTCCTGCTCCCCATGACGACGTCTGCACCAATCTTTTTTTCTCTCCCTGAATTATGCAAGAGCCCATTCTGCCAAACTTTAAGCTTCACCAACTTGAAAACTACGATGGAATCTCTGATTTGATCGATCACTTGGAGGCCTTCCGGACGATAATGTTGCTCCATGGCGTACCAGATGCCATCTTATGTCGAGCTTTTCCATCTACCTTAAAGAAAGCAGCAAGAAACTGATACTCGGCATTGAGGTCAGGTCCGATTTTCTTCTTTGACCAAATGAGCCATCAATTTGTGGATCACTTCGTCAGCAGCCGACATCCAGGCCGAGGTTCAGATTTTTTGATGAATATCAAGCAGAAGAAGGGAGAATCTATCCGGGCTTATGTCATCCTGTTTAATGCTGCTACATTGAATGTCCGAAATCTGGACCAGTCTGTTGCAATGGTCGCAATCAAAGGTAGCCTTCAGAAGAACGATTTATTATTCTTCTTAAAGAAGAAGTACCCTAGGAACTTTGCTGATCTGCTAGCTCGGACTGAAGGATATGTCCGAGCGGAAAAAGCCTTCAAGTTGAAGGATGAGGAGGTCGTAGGAGAGCGGCAGGCGAGCGAGTTTAATAAACCCGCAGCTGATGGAGGGCCGAATAAAGTTTGACCATGCTCACAGACTCCCTCTGAGCGTAAGCAAGCCCGAACTCCTTCTCGAGCTCATCATCAAAGAAGTTCCGACAGAAGGGCACGAAGAAGCTCTCCCCCTAGAAGGTTTCACAACTACGCCTCCCTCAATGCTCCAAAATGCAAGTACTGATGGAGATCAAAGAGCAATTGCCGAGACCTGAAAGGATATGCTCCCACCCAACTCCAAGATGAGATCGAGGAGCACATCAGAAGAGGCCGGTCGGGTCGATTTCTTAGATGCCGATTTGAAGCAAGAGAAGATCGGCCAAGGGCACTGTCGCAGTCAGAACCACCAATGAGGGAGGAACAACAAGAAGATCGACCACCTCTCAGCATCATCAACACTATCTCTGGGGACTTAGTGCTTCGGCGAGTTGTCATCTCTCAGTCTTAAACTCAAAGGAAGTTTGCCCCAAATTGATAAGGCCCATATGAAATAGAGGAGGTCTTTCGGTCCGAAACTTATCACATCAAGGAGCTCGGAGGAACAACGTTCCTACGACTTTGGAATTCAAAAAATCTGAGAACGTACTGCCAGTGATTTTCCTTCAATAAAACTCCTTCATTTCAACATTATTGTTTCTTGGAGTAAAAACTATATGATGACAGAAAAGAAGCAATCAAAAGTAGCCATATTAGGAACAGGAGGAGAACCTCGTCCTAACATGAGCAAGTCGAAAACCTCCAGTTATTTAAGACAGAAGGAGAGGAGAGGCCCTGACAATGGCCCTTATGCGCTCCTACAGCATGTTAAAAACAGGAGGAGAATCTCGTCCTAATATGAGCAAAGTCGAAGGCCTCGTTCATTTTAGACGAGATGAGGGGAGAGGCCCTAACAACGGCCCTTATGTGCCCCTATAGTCCATTAGGAACAGGAGGAGAACCTCATCCTAACGTGAGCAAAGTCGAAAGCCTCGTTCATTTTAGACAAGATGAAGGAGAGTACCTGACAACGATCCTTATGTGCCCCTACAGCCCATTAGAAACAGGAGGAGAATCTCATCCTAACGTGAGAAAAAGTCGAAGGCCTCATTTATTTTAGACGAGATGAGGGATAGGCCTTGACAACAGCCCTTATGTGTCCTTACAGTCCGTTAGGAATAGGAGGACAATCTCGTCCTAATGTGAGCAAAGTCGAAGGCCTACAGTCTATTAGGAATAGGAGGAGAACCTCGTCCTAATGTGAGTAAAGTCAAAGACCTCATTCATTTTAGACGAGATGAGAGGAGAGGCCCTGACAACAGCTCTTATATGCCCCTATAGCCCATTAGAAACAGGAGGGGAACCTCATTCTAACATGAGCAAGTCGAAGGCCTCGTTCATTTTAGATGAGGTTAGAGGAGACGCTTCGATAATGACCCTAATGTATCCCTACAGTCCATTAAGAACAGGAGGGGAACCTCGTCCTAATGTGAGCAAAATCGAAGGCCTCATTCGTTTTAGACGAGGTGAGAGGAGAGACCTCGACAATGGCCCTTATATGCTCCTACAGCCCGTTAGGAATAGGAGGACAATCTCGTCCTAACGTGAGCAAGTCGAAGACCTTTGGTTATTTAAGACAGGAGGAGGGGAGAGGCCCATTTAACGGCCCATCTGTGCTCCTATTGTCATGTTAGGAATAGGAGGAGAACCTCGTTCTAACATGAGCAAGTCGAATGCCTCGTTCATTTTAGATGAGGTGAGAGGAGAGGCCCCAACTATGGCCCTAATATGCCTGACAATGGTAGGAGATAAGACCTCCTTTAACCTCGGCTGGAGATAAGATCTCCCCCAAGCTTCAACGTCAATCTCAATAGAAGATAAGATCTCCTTCAACCTCGGTTAGAGATAAAATCTCTCTCAAGCTTCAACGTCGACAGAAGATAAGATCTCTTTCAACCTCGGCTGGAGATAAGATCTCCCCCGAGCTTCGACGTCAATATCAACAGAAGATAAGATCTCCTTCAACCTCGGCTGAAGATAAGATCTCCTCCGAGCTTCAACGTCAATAGGAGATTAAATCTTCTTCAACCTCAGCTGGAGATAAGATCTCCCCCGAGCTTTCAGGAGCTTCAACCTCGGCTAAAGATAAGATCTCCCCCGAGCTTCAACTTCAACATTTTGGCTGGAGATAAGATTTCTCCCGAGCTTCAACTTCAACAGAAGATAAGATCTCTCCCGAGCTTCAACCTCAGCGGGTGTAGAGCCCAAAAAGGGACTTCGACAGTCGTCTCTTCTATACTTTCTTCCTTCAAATTTCGAACTCAGAAGTGGAGGGACTATTATTGAGGATAAACCCCATTCCCGCCGAAGTTTAGTCTGATGCTTAGTTTAATGCAACTAATAATCACGAAAGAGATTCGATCGGAAATTCTTCCTCCAGCGGCCGAGCCCCAGCCGAACTCTTCCAACGGCCGAACCCCAGTCAAACTCCTTCAGCATCCAAACTCCTCCAGCGGCCAAATCCCTCCCGGACTTCTCCAGCAGCCGAACTCCTTCCGAATTTCTCCTTCTATTGGATTTTTTCAACGGTCGAACTCCTTTCAAACTTCTTCTCCAATCGGATTCCTTCAGGAGCCGAACTCCTTCCGAATTTTTTCTTTAATCGGATTCCTCTAGGAGTTGGACTCTTTCCAGACTCCTCCTTCGGTCGGACTTCTCCATCAGTCGGACTCCTTTCGGACTTCTCCTTCAGTCGGATTCCTCCAAGAGCCAGGCTCCTTCCGAACATCTCCTTCAGTCGGATTCCTCCAGCGGCCGAACTTCTTTTGGACTTCTCCTTCAATGTGATTCCTCCAGGAGCCAAACTTCTTTCAGATTTCTCCTTCAATCAGATTCTTCCAGGAGCCAGACTCCTCCTAGACTTTTCCTTCGGTCGGACTTCTCCATCAGTCAGACTCCTTCTGGACTTCTTCTTCAATCGAATTCCTTCAGGAGCTGGACTCCTTCCGGACTTCTCCTTCATTTACATTCCTCCAGAAGCCAAACTCCTTCCAGACTTCTTTTTCAGTTAGATTCCTCCAACAGTCGAACTCCTTTCGAACTTCTCCTTCAACCGAACTTCTCCACCAGTCGGACTTCTTCTCCTTCGATCGAACTTCTCCATCAGTCGAGCTCCGTCCGAATTCCTCCGGTGGATTACTTTCAAATTTCAACTAGCATTCCTCCTGAATGATCATCTCTAGCCGTATTCCCTCTAGGAGTCCGAACTCCTCTGAAATTGATATATGTCAAAGTTCTTCACCAACCAACACTTGCTTCCTCCGAACCTCGACTATTAAATCTCAACAAATGGCCACATTACGACAACGGACACCTTTTTTCATAACAAACTTTACGTAGCCTCAAGCGGCCCACTACCGGATGGTTACGGCTGTCACTATCAGTCTGTTACAGGCGGCGCTACAGGTGGCACCTCTCTCTATGACAGACTCCATGCGGTCCCGAATGATCCACTATCGGACAGCTATGACTATCACTATCAGACGACGCTTTCCTCTATGATAGACTCCACACGGCCCCGAGCAGCCCACTACCAAACGACTACGACTGTCATTATCAGTCTGCTACCGATTTCGTCTATAAAAAGGATCCTCCATATACGTTTTCTCTAAGCTCTCTTCTCCTTTACAAAATTTTGCCGAATTTTTTTTTGAGCACTCCATTTCTGTTGAACAGAAAAGCTGACTTGATCGTCAGAGGATCATACTGGAGCTACCATCACTGACTCCGAACGAGACTTTATTTTGCAGATCATCGACGGCAACCTCTTCTTCCTCAACTTCAGCTCCATCCAGCATCAACCAAATTCTACATTAATATTAATAATAACATATTTTTTAAAATAATATTTTTTTAATAATAATATATTTTTAAAAATAATTTTTTAAAAAAATAATATTTTATTATTAATTTTTTTAAAAAAATAAAATATATTTTTGACCTAATAATTTTTATATTTATCGTATACTCATAATCAATAAATATTATCTTTTATAGATGAATTGAAGATGATGCAGCAACTAAGGATGAGATACTGAGCAAACATAAAAGGTGCCTTTAGCCAGTATTACTGGTGTATTGAAATTGGAAGAACATTTCCACGAAATATCTATGATTTTTATTGTCCGGCACAGTCTAGTCTAGCCTATGTAGGTGATGAATTGAAGAGAGCAAATACAAAACGTGCCTACAGCCATCATAGCATTACTGATCTAATCCTGATCTAACTGAAATAGAAAATATATTTTCATGAAAAATCCATAATCTTTATTAGCCTGGCACAGTCTAGTGATGAAATTGAAGAGAGTAGAAGACAAAACGGGATTTTTTTTTTAATTTATTATTTTTTTATTTTTTATTTGTAAAAATACTTTCTTTCCCAAGTTATTTTCTAAACTACTGTACACGCTGAAATCGCCGGTGAACTCGCCTGTTCAACCTGCGATTTCACATAAATTTTTTTTTTCAAAATTCGTTGATGGAGTTTTTTTTTTTTTTTTTTTTTTTCGCGGACGAAGGGCGGACCGCCGTCATCGCCCGCGGCGCCCCTCTGTGCCCGTCACCACCGGCCCCCGCGGCCCTCCCCCTCCCCTTCCGTTACCAAAAAAAAAAAAATAAAGAAAAAAAAAAACGGGGGAGAAAAAAAACTCCCTCCCTTCCCTCCCTCCCGCGCCCCCGCGCGGCGCGCCGGGTCCCCGCCTCTCGCCACCGCCCCTATCCCCCGTTCCCCCTCCGTCTGCTTAACCAAAACAAAAACAAAAAAAAAAAACTCCCCGTCACCGAACCCGGCCACACCTCCCCCCCCCCCCCCCCCCCCGCTTCACCCTCCGCTGAGAACAAAAAAGGAAAAAAAAACTCTCCCTCTCCCCTGTTTTCGGGCCTTATTTTTTTTGGGTGATGGAGGGGGAGGGGAGAGGCCGCGGGGTGCGGTGTGTGACGGGCACAGAGAAGCTCCGGCGGGGGTGACGGCGGTCCTCCGCCCTGCGTCCGAAAAAAAAAAAAAAAAACTCCGTCCATGAATTAAAAAAAATTTGTGTGAAATCGCTGGTTGGGCCGGCGAGTTCTATTTTTATTTCCGTAACGGAAGGGGAGGGGGAGGGGGAGGGGCCGCGGGGGTGGTGGTGACGGGCACAGGGGCGCGCCGCGGGGGATGACGGCGGTCCTCCGCCCTCCGTTCGCGAACAAAAGAAAGGAAGGAAAAAAAAAAAAACTCCATCTGCGAATTTAAAAAAAAAAAAAATTATGTGAAATCGCCGGTTGAACCGGCGAGTTCTTTTCCAGTGGTCACCTCGGCGCTGAGGTGTCCGTGAAATCACTGATATTTTAACGTAGACGATAGTTTAGAAAATAAGTTGAAAAAAAAAATATTTTAAAAATTAAAAATTAAAAATTAAAAAAATTAAAAAAATTAAAAAAATCTAATAAAATATATCTCTAGTTAGATTTTTTAAATTTATTTCATGTTGAAATTGCCGTTGAACTGACGATTTCACGGACGGCTTAACGCTGAGGTGAGCAGAACTCGCTGACTCTCTTGGTAATTTCATATATTTTTTTTCTTGTGGACGGAGGGCGGAGCATGGAGGATCTTTATATGTCAAAAAAAAAAAAATTAAAATCATCAATTGAATCGGCGAGTTCTGGCCATCTCAGCGTCAGTTCGTGAAATCGCCGGGTTCAACGGACGATTTCTGTAGTTTAAAAAATAAATTAGATAGATGATAATTTTAGAAATAAAAAATAAATAAAAAAATCCGTCTTTAGTCATTAAAAAAAAAGAAAAAAAAGTAGAGTCCATTAATTATCGTTCTTTTTTCTTTTACGAAGAAAGCAAAACTCGATCCATTTGCATGAGGATGAGGTCCGACCATTGCATTCTAAGAGGTGGTTCACGAGTCTTCCTGCCTTGATTAGCTGTCACGAGGGTGGCAGTGGCTGTTGACCTCATTACTCCTCTGGCATCGAACACGCGTTTGTGGCCAGGACGCGGGTAACTCAATTAGAGATTTCCCACCTACCACTGGCCCCCACTCCACCGGTCCCTACTTACCTAGGAGCAGACCTTCAACTTAAAAATAGGACACAGCTATCTCGCAACATTGAGCGGGTCCCATTTTTGGTCATTCGCCATCTTCCATCATTGGAGACCGTAGTTGATTGGGACGCGCGTCCTGGTTGCAATGTCTGATCGCGACGGCGACATGCAGGGCCTTACCTCCGGTTTCAGTTCGATCCAGCAATAAGCCACGTTTTTTAAGGAAAGCATATAGAGACCTTAGAGTAAGAATGGTCCCATCTAGCAGCCGCAAAAGGAAAAATAAGTAGACGGTTGATGCCTGGCGCAAAATTGATCCACACCGACACTGTGCAAGTAATCCAATAACGAAGAAATGTCTCTATCAAAACACGTGATTCCATCAATTATAATAATGTTAGGTTGGTAAGAAAGTAAGATGCCTTTCTAAGACTTATCTGCCCATCCTCCCTCTATAAAATGGAGAGCAATTCTACGAGGACACAACAATCCATATATCTATCGGATATTTGTTGATGGCCAATTTTATCATCATGCTGCTCTTCATCATCGTTGCTTTATTCATAATGTTTTTGAAGATCACCATGGGAGAAGAACAAAAATGCTGTCCAAAAATGCCGTGTTGTGCTCGTAATTTTTTAAAGCCGTAATTGACTCTATTACCTCTCATTTTTTTTTTATTTGATCATGTATGATTATTGTTTAGATGGAGGTACTGTTTAGCATTATTATTAAGATCTTTATGATGTTTAGAAGTTGTTTATGTTTAAGTATGCTGAATATATATATAATAAATAAAAAATGAGAGGATTATAATATATTTTTATTCTTTCGGCTCTCTCCATGTTCGGGATGGGATATGCACAATAATGCAGAGTAAAAATATTTTAAATTATTTTGCATCAGCAAAAAAATAAAATTCATCATCATGAATCGGAATCGATGAAACATTTACTAAAAAATAAATCCTATATCAGTCGTCTATGATCCACCGTTCATAAACTCTATGATTTTCTGGAGGACGGAGGACCGCCATCATCCCCGGCGGCCCACCTCTGTGCCCGTCACCACCGCCCTCCTCCCCCCCCGCGGCGCCCCTCTGTGCCCGTCACCACCGCTCCCCGCGGCCCCTCCCCTCCCTTTCCGTTACCCAAAAAAAAAAAAAAAAAAAAAGAAAAAAGATAAGGAAAAAAAAAAAAAACCCCGCGTCCCCGCCCGTCACCCACCGCGCCCCCCCCGCCACCCCGGGTACCCGCCGTCACCACCGCCCCACCTCCCCTCCGTCTGCTAAACCAAAAAAAAAACTCCCCGTCCCCTCCGCCCCCGCCCCCACCCGCGCCCCCCCCCCCCCACCGCACACCCTCGCCCCCCTCCCCACCCCGGGTACCCGCCCGTCACCACCCCCGCCCCCCCTCCCCCTCCGTCTGCTAAACCAAAAAATAAAATATAAAAACCTACCGCTCCGTCCGTCCGCCACCAAAAGGAACCACCCCACCTCCCTCCCGCCCACCCCAACACCCCGCAGCGTCCGCGGAGAACAAAAGAGAGAAAAAAAAAGAGAAAAAACTCTCTCCTGTTTTCTGGCAAATTTTTTTTTTTTTTTTTTGGTGATGGAGGGGGAGGGGAGAGGCCGCGGGGTGCGGAGTGTGACGGGCACAGAGGGGCACCGGCGGCGGGTGACGGCGGTCCTCCGCCCTCCAATCCGCGAATCAAAAAAAAAAAAAAATCCTCCGTCCATGAATTTAAAAAAAAAAATTCGTGTGAAATCGCCGGTTGGCCGACGAGATTTTTTTTTTGTTTTTCGGAAACGGAAGGGGAGGGGGGGTGTGGGACCGCGGGAGATGACGGCGGCCCCTCGCCCTCCATCCGCGAAAAAAAGGTCAAAAAAAAAAAAAAAAAATAAATAAATTAAATTAAATTAAATCTGTTCGTGAATTTTTTAAAAAAAAATTATGTGAAATCACCTGTTGAACCTGCGAGTTCTCTTTCAGTGGTCGGCGCTATATCGTGAAATTACCGATTCAACAGGTGATTTCAACAATTAAAAAAAAATTGGAAACGCACTGTAGGATATGCTAAATCTAACATATAATTATTCAAAAAATTTTTACTAATTCATCAAATTATATTAATAATTAAATTATATTAATAATTTATTTTATAAGATCGAATATACAAGAGAATTTGACACACCTTGCTCGTCCTAACCAACTGATGCCGTTTTAGTGCCGTCGAAAATCCTATATAAAATTATATCCTGCAGATATCAGATATTTTAAATTATATCATATTCATCTCAGTCACCAAATTTATATGTATTTTAGATTCAAAAAAATTAAAAAATATGAATAATTTTTTTCATCTAATAAAAAATATTATATTAATTTTTTTATTTTTTTAATTTTATTTACTATATTCAATAGCCGACACATGTAAGATCACCATAGTCTCTTTTTATGCTTGTTCTCGATCAGCAATCCTTACCGTTTGTAAAGAATTAACATGCAGGCTCAAAAAATAAATACCTACTATCATATTAATTTTAAATTAAAATTATCAACTTGAAATGATTTATTAAAATATATAAATTTAAAAAAATCAGTTCCATCTACAGATATTCCATCAATCATGGAACTCCAAACGTGACATCAATATATTCTTAATTTTAATATTTTATTGATAGATATTATGACCGCTGAGAGATAATTTTTTAAAATAATATTAAATAATTATTAATGATGATTTTATATAAATTTTATAAAATTTAAAAATAATTTTTTAAATATTATGGTTGTTGTGCACCAGTACACCACTACGTAGAGCTGAAGCAGATGAAGCGTTGTCTGTCACCTAAATTGGCCCATCTTATGATTAAAAAAAAAAAAAAATAGATGGACTTGTAACTGTTAATTAATTCTTACAATATAAATTACTGGCTCCAGGTACATAAAGGATCTAATAATGTTCACAAAAATCTTCCGAGCTATATAATTTAATATATTATAAAAAATATATTATTATGTCGCTGGTCGATTTAACAGGATGGGCATCCCGTCCAACCTCTCTCCGATGCAGAAAATGGCAAATGATTGTACTTAAAAAAATATAATTTAATGCCATCAGATAGCTAGCATCGGCCGGTTTCGAAATGCATCAAAACCCGTCCGTGTGTTCTAAATAATTTATAAAATATTTTTATCAAAATTCATGATCCCATCAATCATAATAATATTTGATACAAAATTAATATGAAAGATAAAAAAATAAATTCTAAGGCAGCCGACATCACTTATCATAAATCAATATTTTCAGTACTGGATCGAATATCAAACCAAAATAACAAAAAGGTCATGAGTCAACTGAATCAATCTAATCTGATCAATTGATTTATGGCATCATGACATAATATAATATAATAAATAAATTTTATTTTTTAAAATATTAAAAATAATTAAAAAAAATTTAAAAATTAATTAATAATTTAATAAAAATCATGCATGACTTATATCTAATTTTTTTAAATAAATATTATATTATATATTATAAATTATAAAATAAATAAGATCGGTTGGTAATTTCGTTTTAGGAATTGAGATGAAGCTTTAAGATTTGAGGTCGATTGAGAGACTCTCAGGGAGATGGTTGGGATTTGAGAGAGATCGAGAGAGAGAGAGAGAGCGAGCAGCCTAGGCGGCTATGCCTTGAGGTTGAGGAGGGCGGGGAAGAGGGGAGGGCGAGCAGCGTCATGTGACTATCGGAGCAGTCGATGCCACGTCACCACCTGAAGCAAGCATCAAAGGTGCTCACATTGCTGTGGGCGTCGGCCCTCAATCAGAAGATGGTTAGGGCATCTATGTTGGGCCCTCGATCGGAAGATGGTCATTGGGGTTCGCCGTCGCCGCCATCATTATGAGTGGAGAATGGGAGAAGAAGGAACGATTTCAGTCGGGATATTTGTAGAGAGAGAGGACACACCTTAGACTTTAGATCTCGATCTCCTAGAGAGGCAGACTCGACGGGCTAGTTTGGCAGGTGGCGGCGATGATGAGTTTGAGCCCTTTAGGGCTCTGAGCGGCGATGATGAATAAATAGCCAGGGATTGGGGAAGTCGAAACAAATGGAAGCCGCAGGGGGCTTTAGTTCTTTCTTCAACCCATGACCCGATCGGTTCATCACAGGCCGACTGGTTCACCGGATCTTTATTGGTTTTTATAGGTGACAGCATTTTAGATTATGCCTAAGATCCGGACCGGATTTTAAAATGGTCTTTGGTCCAATCGGTCGACCCGATTGGTCCAATTCGATTTTCAAAATATTATCACAAATCAAATTATTTATCAATAATGAAATGCATTAAAATTCATTGTTGCACCCCAAATAATTCATAAAATATCTTCACCAAAACTCTTGATTTCATCAATTATAATAATATTAATTGATACAAAGTTAGTAAGCAAATAAGATGTCTTCTCAAGACTAATTATTTGTCTGAATGCGGGCCTTCTCCCTCTATAAAATGGGGGCACCGATCACTAAGATAACTCGGCAATCCGTATGTTATCTGTTGTCCAATAAGTGTAGCAACCAAAAGGGGATAAATTGGATTGTTTCAAAATTTAAACTAAATTAAATCTTAAGTAAGTATATGTTGTAGCCAATCTATCTATGCCTGCGATCGAATATCGGAAAATCTACAAATATAAGTCCACACTGATCAGAGTCGGCTCCGATGGGACCCTTCGATGCTAAAGTTAGTGGATGGACTAGTTGAACAGAAAATGAATAGCAAGATAGCAGAATTTGCTCTTAGCATAATTTGAAAAAAATATCTCCGTCAATTAACCTGTTTACCTTTCTTTTATAGACGTCGAGATAGTTACTACTTAGCATGTGGGTCCCTTTTTTTTTAGTGTAGCATGATCGTGGATTGGTAATTAAACCATTCATTAATTGTTGTTGCCTGCTCTTCTTGAAAATAGTTTTATAGAGTCAATCAAGAATCAGATAAGTTGTTTGGGAAACTCCCATTGGTCGGTCGGCAGATTTGGAACTGACCGATCGTTGGTCGGTCGGCTTTATATCGATGATTTATCGATCGGTTGAATTTATATCGATCAACTATTGATCGGTTGACTTTGTATCGATTGATTATCGGTACCGACTGATCGTCAGTAGGATTGTTTGGGATCGAATGACCATCGATCAATTAGTCGATCGGATATCAGTCGATCAACTTGAAATCTGATTGTCGTTCGTCATGATGACTATCCATCGGATAATCATGTATCAATGAGCATTGATTTTTTGGCATTCCTTTTTCATCATCGATCGTTAGTCGGTGGATGATGATTTCCAATCGATGATCGATCGGTTCCTGTCTGGTGGATTGGGCGGCGGATTAGTATTTTCTAATAGTTGCCCCCTACACCCAAGTTCGGTGCGATGATTTAATAATTTGATATTTTATCTTGATGCACCAAATGCAGGGGGGAAGTACGTGGTGTTGTTTTGAGTTTCATTTTGCCGTCTGCAATTAATGATCATCATTCCTTTCGATAAAGCTATTATTCAACATGTTGGGGATTGCAATGGTCATCATTAACTGATGCACGATCATGAAATTTGAGAGATTTAATGTCAGTCATTCTTCGATCGATACGTATCAGAATCTGATGAGGTTTCTGTGCATCTCGATCGTCGGTGGGCCCTATATATACTGGTTCCTCCCGACGGTTTTTCTTTTCATCACTTTCAATAGTAGTAGTTTTTGAAAAATTCACTTGTTCTTTCATTTTTCAATTTTCAGGTGTGAAATTCGAACCTTCTTCCCCACATCTTTTCATTTCTTTTATTTTGCTTTGTCGAGTCATTTACATGGCCAGTACTCATGGTAGTTCATCATGCGGTCTAGCAACCGAAGCATCCATGCTGAGTATGTCGATTGTGGAGCGGCTTCGGGATTAGTATCAAATTTTGGAGAACTTTTGGCTGTTGGCCCCTGGTTCTGACGGTCGGATGGTTTCACCTCCATCGGGTTTTATAGTTTTCTACCTAGAGAACCTTAGGTCGAGTCTTAGGTTTCTTGTTCCGGAGTTTCTTTGAAATGTCTTTGACTATTATCATGTATGTCCAGCCCAATTAGCACCGAATTTGGTTCGGCTAGTAATCACTTTTGCCTTGTTGTGCCGACTGGTGCAAATAGTCCCTTGGCTTTCTTTATTTAGACCTTTTTTTTGCCCTTTATCTCCATTCAAAGGCTGATGAGTGGTGGTACTTTGCCCCAAGGAGAGGGCTTTCCTTCATCACTGGTCTTCCATCGTCTATCCACGATTGGAAGACCTAGTTCTTCTTCATCTCTCCCCCAACTTCTTAGGGTTTTCTGTCGGTGTGGGGTGAACCAAACACCCTTCCAAACAAAAATACTCGGATGGATCCTGCTGATCGAGAGGACTTCCTCAAGCTAAAAGATGTGAAAGTTTCTTCATAGAAGGAATTAATTACTGAAGTAGCTTTGCACGATGCCAAACTTGGTCCGGCACCGCCCGTAGGTATATATATCGTTGGCGATTCTAGTTCTTGCATCTTTTGATCAATTTGCGGTATTAACTTGCAAGTGCTACTTGACTTTGTAGAGATGCATCTTTCCGTGGGGCTTTCTGAGGATGATGTTCGTCAATTTGCCACTCGAAAGAGAGTGATACCAGGCGTCGGTTCATCACGCGCACTGAAGAAAAGTCGGGCAGTGGGTCCTTTGGCTGCTCTTACTTCTACTGATGTTCCTCCACCGGCATCCCCTAGCATTGTAGGTGCTCCCATTGTTGCCCTACCCGCTCTGATGGCGATCGCTTCTGTTGAAGCCCCTCCAACCATCATGCGGTTAGAGGATGATGTTATGATTATTGACGCTTCAGTCGTCGCTCCTGAGTCAGAAGTTCAACCGATTATTGCTGAAGCAGTTTCTCGATTGACTCCAGTTCGATGGGGATGTTTACATTCTCCATCCATGCCCGAGTGGATGCCGATACCTCTTGAGTAATCATCCACGAAAGGAAAGGGAAAGGTGCCAATTTCTTTTGCACCGATTGAAAGTAATGCTTCCAGCCATGGATATTCGGACTCTAAATAGGTTGACATCAACATTTCGATCATCGAAGGTGGATCGGCCTTTTTCGATCCTCAATTGGTGAGAGAGCTGCTCCACGCCATTCTTCTCCCGACTGACTGCAAGTCAACGAGAAGTCAGACTTTGGTTGATCGATTTGGATCATTTTATCTGACCTTTATAGGGGTGAGTTAGTAGTCTCACACCCTTTTTTTTTTGGCTGACTTGGTTTGTTTCCTCCAAACAGTGGATCCATGATATGGTTGAACTTGAATCGGCTTGCAACAAAATGGCCAGCTTTCGTCGTGCATGGTTTGATGCAGTGTCAACCGTGAATGCCGAATGGGATGCGATCATTCACCGACGAGAGGAGGTGGAGAAGGATGATGCCGCTTGGGAGAGGAATTTGTCCGACGAAGTCTCCCATTTTAGAGTCGAGCTTGGGTAGATAAGAGCTGAGCTTGAGTTGGTAAAATCTAACCTAAAATCAGCTCAGGTGGAGGTGAAGGCTTAGAAGAGCCGCGTCAAAAAGAAGAAGCACACGGTGAATAAATTGAAGAAGGACCATGATAACTGGACCAAGGAGGAGGAGGATCATAGTCAGAGATGCCAATCCGCAGAAGGAGATGCATCTTCGGTCAGGGCGGAGATCTAGGTTCTACGGTAGGATCTCAGTCGGGTGAAGGAGCTGAGCATTGAGGAATTCAAGGCCTCGTCCGACTTGAAAATCTTGATCCTTGAGGAAAGCGAAGCTTCTTATTGGATCGGGTTTGGTGACGATCGGGACGCTGTCTAACAGCTTTCTTCTGATCTTGATCTCAGCAGCGTTGTTGTTTTCGATGTTGAAGAAGAGGAAGAGGGAGGGGCCATCAGACTAGCTGCTAGCCCAATGAAAGATGGTGCTTCGATCGATACTTCTGCTCCATCCACGTTGATAGCACCTACAGTCGAAGGTGCAACGGATGCTCCATCACCGATGGACTTCGCTTCTGAGCTAGTCACTGAAGTTTTGACAGATCTTCAGGGAGCTGCGCCGATGGATGTAGTTCAAGACTCTCTCGATTGTCCTTCGGAGCAATTGGTCGTCGAATGAACATATATTTCATTTTCTTTTGGAACTTGTAGTTCAAATTTTATAAGGACCGATGGCCCATTTTGTAATCTCCTTTATAGTAATGAAATAATACTTTGTTCATAACATATTTGCATCAGATCAATTATTTTTTGATTATCAGTCGATTTTATTTGACTAACTATCGGCTGACCTTCCAACTGACTTGAAGCTAGTGTTTAACCAACTTATAATTTGCTTTTTAGTCAATCAAGACTTAGTTGTCTGTCAAAACATTCATAGGTCGGGGATTAGCCAACCTTCGATCAGTTTCTATTCGACTTTCGGTCAGCTTTTTACTAATCGACTTTTGATTATGATAATTGGATACAAGTCAATCATCCTTCGACTTGGTCATGGCCAAATCGGTATCAGTCGCATTCTTAACTAGGTAGAGGCAACTAACTAGTTCACGACCAGTAGATTGATGCTTCTCCTTTTGTAAAGAAGTCGTGCATCGGAGTAGATTGCAACTCAGTTGGTCAACCATTTTGCTTCAGTTGGCCGACTTATTTTCATTTATTCATACTATTTTTGTTTAAGAGGTATCGACTGAAATTCGTCGTTGAATAAGACATTGTTTGACAGTTGCCAATGATCATTTGGTGATTTAATGTTGCTGACTGTAGAGTGCCGAGGATCAGTCGGCTATAGTATATCGATAGTTGATCATCCATAGCATCCCAATAATCGATCGATCGGCTGATCGATTCACTGTAGACAAAATGTATTGATGACTAATCAGCTGTAATGAGCTGACAATCGGTCGGCTATAGCAATAGTTTGCCATTGATAAGTCGATCATGATCCATCATCAGTTAGTTTTTTTTTTTTATCCTTTTTGTGGAAAGGACTCCTCTTCCTTCTTTTGAAGGAAAGTTCACATAAAAATTCATTAATCATATTTTTCAAAAATACATGGGGCTGATCTCATTAAAAATATACTTTAAGGTTATCCACATTCCATGTTTAGAAAATTTCTATTCCATCGAGTGTCTCAATTCGATACGTTCTGGGTTGAAAGCTCTTTGCTATCCGATAGGGTCCTTCCTAATTTAGAGAGAGCTTTTCTTGGTCCAATGGTTTAGATACTTCAGCCTTCCGTAGGACTAAATCATTAGGATGAATTTTCTTCGATTTAACCCTTCTATTATAATATCTGATGACTCTTTATCGGTAGGCCGCCATTCTCAGTTGAGCTTGCTGTCGAATTTTAGGTAGCAAATCCAAATCAATCCTTCGATGATCCAAATTGCTTGTCTCATCATATCTCTCAACCTGCATCGAAGGTGGCCCAATTTCGATGGGAATCACCATCATTGTCCCATAGATGAGGTTGAAAGGGGATTGTTCGGTATATCCATAGTACCGAAGGTGGTAGTTCTACCTAGAGTCCATTAGCCTTATTGAGTCGGATTTTCAAGCCATAAAGGATTGTTTGGTTCATGACTTCTGCTTCTCCATTCCACTATGGATGATCGATGGATGTAAACTTATGCGTGATATGATGTGCTGCGCAGAAGTTTTCAAAATTTTGATTGTCGAATTATTAGCCATTGTCGATTATGATTGTATGTAGAAGTTCGAATCAGTAGATTATGGATTTTTGAATAAAATCTTTCATCTTACTTTCTATAATCTATGCCAAAGGTTCAGCTTCCATCCATTTTGTAAAGCAATCAACAACGATGATCAAAATTTTTCTTTATCCGAATGTTGAAAAAAAGGACCAAGAATGTTGATTCTCCACTGTGCAAATGGCCATGGAGCTATAATCTATGTTAGTTGCATCACTGGTTATCTTTGGATGTTGGCATACCTTTGACATGGCTCACACCTTTGGACAAACTTGGTTGCATCCTTCTTGTTGGAAATATGCACTCTTTCCATACGGATTGGCGTGGTCATTGGTGATTAGCTAAGTAATAAGAAAGTACTTCTTAGAGATCTCTGCTAAAGCACGATCAAATAAATCAAGGAATAAAGAAGAAGAGAAGAAAAGATTTTCAAAAAAAAAGAGCTTTTATTCAGTATATTTCAGCACTCTACAATCTTGACCTATTTTCAGTATATATACTTTACAAAGAGTCAAGCCCAAGCTCATAGAAAAACTTTTTAAACCCAAACAATCCACGTACATAAAATAATAACCAGCGAAAACTGAGCTGGCCTAATTTCAGATTGAGCCAGCTAACCTACGATTGGGTCGGCTCAGTCCCAGACTGAGCTGATCCAGTTGTGTACCATGCTAATAGTCCAAAAATGCTCCTTTCTATCTGAATTTTTCTCTGAGATCTAGTGAACCCAGTTTTTAATTGAGCCGGCTTAGTCTCAGAGTGAGCCGATCCAGTTTCTGAACTTTACTATTGAGACTGATTCTTCTTCCGACTCGCTCCCATCTTTTCATGATCTATTTTCTCATGTTACCAAGACTTGAGAGTGCCACTTCTGAGCTCACATTCTTCATCTTGATGCTTTCAAGTTCTTGTGAACTCATCTCTTCTCAACAGACCCATCTGTGCCACATATCTCTGAAAGCTATCTCTGGGGAGTACTTTTGTGAGTACATCAGACTGATTCTTCTTGGTATGGACCTTCATCAGTTCTACTTCACCTTCCTTCACTAGCTCTCTGATCCTATGATACTTCACATCTATATGCTTTGTGCGTACATGATAGACTGAATTCTATGCCAGCAATAGAGCACTTTGACTATCACTGAATAGTGTAACCTTGCTCTGCTCCACCCCCAACTTATCAATCAGCCTTCTAAGCCAAAGAACTTCTTTTATAGCCTCTGTTATCTCAATGTACTCGACCTCTATAGTAGATAAGACCGTGATTGACTGAAGGATTGATCTCCAAGATACCTGTCCACCATATATACAGAAAAGGTATCCAGTGGTAGACCTTCTTGTATCAAGATCACCAGCATAATTTGCATCAACAAATCCTTCTAGAGGATCTGAACCTTCACACATCTTCATAGATTGTTCTTCAAATCCTCCCGACTGCCCATGAATTACCAAACCATAATTTCTTGTTCCATGCAGATATCTTAATATTCATTTCAATACTTTTCAGTGTTCCTTTCCAGAGTTAGCCATGTATCTACTAACCATTCTCACAGTATGTGCTATATCTGATCTACAACATACCATAGTATACATCACACTGCCTACAGTATTTGCATAAGAGACTCATTCCATATACTCTCTCTCCTCTTTTGACTGGGGGTACTGTAACTTAGAGAGAGACATATGGCTCGACAATGGCGTCTCTATAGATTTGGTCTTCTCCATCCTAAATCTCTCTAGAATCTTCTGGACATACTTTTCTTATGATAAATGGAGCACTCCTTTGCATCTATCTCTGCAAATTTTCATTCTAAGGATTTTCTCAGCTGGATCCAAATCTTTCATCTCAAATTCAGATGATAATATCCTTTTCAACCTTTTCACAGCATTCATGCTTCTACTGGCTATGAGCATATCATTTACATACAATAATAGGTATAGAGCATCCTCCTCATCTATATCCCTGACGTAGACACAACAATCATGTTCATATCTGTTGAAACCCAGGCTCAAGACAAAGCTATCAAACCTTCGATACTACTAATGAGGAGATTATTTCAAGCCATACAAAGACTTCGTGAGTAAACACATCTTTTCTTCCTATCCCATCTTCATGAAACCATCTGGCTACTTCATGTAGATTCTTTACTCCAAGGTTCCATGAAGGAAGGCCGTCTTCACGTCCATCTATTTCAATTCCATGTTATGCTGTGTCATTAGTGATAGCAAAACTCGAATAGATGTATGATGCACCATGGAAGAGAAAATTTTTATATAGTCAATCCTTTTTCTTTATGAGTATTCCTTTGCTACCAGCCTTATTTTGAATCTGACTCCACCTTATTCTGAAGGTATTTTTTTTTTGTGAATACCCACTTTGAGCCAATAGATCGAGCACCCTCTGGAAGATCCACCAGCTACCATATCTGATTCTTCTTAAGTGATTCCATCTCCTCCATCATGATTTGCATTTATGAATCATGATCCTCACTCTCCATGGTCTTTACATAATTTTCTAGATCTTCATTAGTAGTGATGAGTGCATAGGAGATAACCGCATCAATATCATATCTAATCAATCTCCTAATAGTACACTAGGGCTTATGCAAAGCCACTCCCACTGGCATATCTCTATCTGATGTCTGTGGCTGCTCTTGCATATCTGTCTGAACTACTAGCCCTTCATGCTGATTTTCAATCTGAGATAATACTTTTCTGCCCAGCTCCACCTCAACAGGAATACTCCTATAAGTGGATGTAACCTGCATGCCATCATTCTCTGATTGGCCACCGTTGTTCATATTTATTTCTTCAGTTTCATCTATCTCAGATCTCCTTAAGATGCACTTTTCATCAAAGATAATATCTCTGCTGATCACTGAATTCTGTGCCTGAAAGTCCCACAGTAGGTACCCCTTGACTCCTTGTGGATACCTTATGAATATCATCTTTTAAGATTTTGGGTCTAATTTGCTCCTCTCGATTACCTCCACATGTGCATAGGTTGTGCAACCAAAGACTTTCAGATGGCCAAGGTCTACCTTCTTTCTACTCCAGACCTCTTTTGGAATGCCTCCATTCAGCTTATAATGAAGGAACCTGTTCATAAGAAAATAAAAAAAAGTTAGAGCATCACTCCAAAAGAACTTTGGGAGTGATGTCTGCAGCCTCAAACTCCATGCCTTTTCGGTTAGTGTCCAATTCATCCTCTCTATGATACCATTCTGCTGGGGATCATCCTCATCGTGTAATGACGTTTGATGCCATTTTTCTCACAATACCTCCTGAACTCTAGGCTAGTATACTCTCCTCCATTGTCCGACCTCAGATACTTTATCTGTCTCTCTGACTCCTCTACTTTAGCTCTCCAGGCTCTGAACCGGACAAACATCTCTGATTTTTCTCTGATTAGATAAACTCACACCTTCCTTGAAAAATCATCAATAAAAGTGACAAAGTATTTTGCCCCACTTCTAACTGATACAGGAGCTGGTCCCTATACATTCGAGTGCACTAAATTCAGCACTTCCTCACTGTGCTTGGTACTTCTGGCAAACTTCATCCTATGCTATTTACCAAAGATATATGGCTCATTAAGATCTGTGCCCTCCTTCTTCAGAGCTAGGATCATACCTCTTTTGCTTAGTTCTGTGAGCTCACGATCACTCATATGACCCATCTGATAGATCCATAGCTAATATAAAATTTGCTCCTCCTGTGCCGCTGCTAGCACCTTTGCACTATCATTTATCACTGAGCCTTCCATTCTGTAAAGATTATTGCTCAATCTTCTACCTCTCATCACCATCAAAACTTTCTTAAAAATTTTCAGACATCCACTCATAGCTTGGCTACTAAAAGCATAATCCTGCTCCTCCAAATAGTTCAAAAAAATTAATTTTTTTAACTCTGGTACATGCCTGATATTTGATAGTATACGAATGATCCCGTCATACATCTTTATCCTGATAGAGATAATTTCAGCTACTTTGCATGGATGATCATCTCTAAGGCTGATACTTTCATCATCGACCTTCTGGTAGGTAGCAAACCACTCCCGATGAGGAGTATAGTGGTGCGAGCATGTTGAATCAAATATCCATATAGTATTGCACTCTGTGGATTCATCTGATATAACTAGCAGATCTTCTCCACTGCTCACATAAGCTGTATCATCTTTCTTACTGGCTTTCCTTTTTTGATATCAAAAGAAGACAATCTCTCCTTAGATATCCAGGCTGATGATATTTATAATATTTCAATATCATTTTTTTCTGATCGTGAGACTTTGACTTACCCTTGGATTTTTCTCTTGTCTTCTCCTTTGATCTTTCTTATCTTTCGTTCATAGCCAAAATCTCAGACTTAGGATCTTCCTTACAGATTTTCTTTCTTTGCTCATTTGATCTGAGCATACCAACAATCTCTTCATAATTTAGGATCTCCTTCCCATATACTAAAGTTATTATGAGACCATCATACAAACCTAGGAGAGAACATAATAGCAGCAATGTCCGATCCTCTTCGTCGATCTTCACATCCAAACTCATCATCTTAGAATACATCTGATTGAATCTTTGGATATGTGCAACAAGATCTCCACCTTCGAGCATCCTCAGACTATACAACTATTTCTTCAACCACAGCTTGTTCGTCATGTTCTTCTCCATGTATATGTTCTTCAGTCTCTCTCAGAGTTCTTTTGCCATAGTCTCTGTGCAAACCTCAGGCAAAACCTGATCAACCAAGCACATCTGGATTATACTAAAAGTAATTTTCTCCAACTCTTTCTAATCTTCAGCACTGATCTTTTTCGGCCTTTCTTTTATCAAGATCTTGTAGATCCTCTGCTAAACCAATAAGTTCTTTACTCTTTGCTACCATAAAGTAAAGTTCTCCTTACCATTGAACTTTTCAAAATTCATCTTGAATCCACTTAATCCCATGACTTCAAACAAGTCAAGAACAGATCTCTTACATCTTTCACGATCTCACACACTAGCAAAACTATCCTTCAAAGAAAATCTAACTAGCCTTAGATCCTTTTTTCAAACTTTTGTATCACCATTCCTTCATGTAAACAATCTTCACCTCAATCTAGAGATAACCATGAAGCAAACTAAAAGTTTTAGGATAAAACCTGCTGCAACAGATCCTAGATGTAGTAAATCCTAGGTGTCTTCCTTTCTTCCATGCAACACCGTTCTGATACCAAATATTGGAAATATGCACTCTTTCCACATGGATCGACGTGGTCGTCGGTGATTAACCAAGTAATAAGGAAGTACTTCTTAGAGATCTCTATGGAAGCACGATCAAATAAATCAAGAAATAGAGAAGAAGAAAAGAAAAAATTTTTGAGAGAAAAGAGCTTTTATTCAGTATATTTCAGTACTCTACAATCTTGATCTATTTTCAGTATATATACTTTACAAAGGATCAAGCCCAAGCTCATAAAAAAATACTCCAAATCCAAACAATCCACATACATAAAATAATAATCCATGAAAATTGAGCCAATCCAATTTTAGACTAAGTCGGCTAACTTGTGACTGGGTCGGCTCAGTCCTAGACTGAGCCGACCTAGTTGTATACCGTGCCTAGGACAGAGCCAATCTAGTTGTGTACCATGCCAACAGTCCAAAAATGCTACTTTTTATCTAAATTTTTCTCTGAGATCTAACCGACCCAGTCCTGGACTGAGCCGACCTAGTTTCCAATTGAGCCGGCTCAGTCTCAGAGTGAGCCAACCTAGTTTTTGAATTTTACTATTAAGATTGATTCTTCTTCTGACTCGCTCTCATTTTTTCATGATCTTTCTTCTCATATTACCAAGACTTGGGAGTACCACTTCTAAGCTCACACTTCTGCATCGTTGGCCAATAATACCCTTGTCAAAGAATCTTATAGGCGAGGAACTTACCCCCCAAATGGTTCCCATAGATTTCTTCATGGGCTTCTCGAAGTGCATAGTCAGCATTGGTGGATCCCAGGCACTTTAATAGTGAAAGAAAGAAGGATTATTTGTAGAGTTGTCCGTCCATCATTATATATTATGAGGCAGTCCACCTCAAATGTTTTGCTTCTGATGGATCATCGGGTTGGACTCTTTCAGTCAGATATTTGACAATTGGATCCATCCAACTTGGCTCGTTGTCGATTTGCAAAACTTATATCTTTTCAATATTCAGCGTATCGAGATACTCGATATATGTTTGGCCAAGTTCGATAGGGGTTGTGACAGCGAGTCGAGAGAGTGCGTTGGCCCGAGCATTTTTTTCTCTGGAAATGTGCGAGATGTCAAAATATTTGAAGACGAAAATTTCATCTTTCACTTTCTCCAAATACTTTTGCATCTTCGAATCCCGAGCTTCGTATTTGTTGTTGACTTGTCCTACAATGAGTTGAGAGTCGGTAAACATCTTCAACTCTTCAACATCGAGTTCTTTGGCGATCTTCAAATCAAAGAGCTTCATATTCAACTTGATTATTCGAAGCTTTGAAGTTGAAATAAAGTGCATATTCTATGACCGATCCATCGGTATTCGCAAGGATAAGTCTAGCTCTACTTTTGAGGGTGCTCAAGGCTCCATCGACATGTAACACCCAAGCTAAATTATGATCGATTTTGATGGTGGCGTCTGTTGAGTTACAGATTATTTCTTGATCGAATTTCATGTCTGATATGGTACACTCGATAATAAAATCGATCAGAACTTGGACCTTCATCGATGGACGTGGGTGATAGTGGATGTCGAATTTACTAAATTTTATTGCCTATTTTGCCATTCTTTCTGAAGTATCCAGTTGGTGTATGTCCGAATTCAGGGGTTGGTCAGTTAGAACATGTACTGTGTGGACTTGAAAATAGGGCCAAAGTTGTTGCGTCGAAATAATCAAGGCATAGATCATTTTCTTAATTTTTGAGTATCAGATTTTGGCATTATGAAGCACTTTGCTTACGTAGTATATGGGATGCTGTACCCAATTTTCATCTTCTCTGACTAAAGTCAAACTAACAACTTCGTTGGATGTAGCCAGGTATAAATAAAGTGGATCTCCTTTCGTCGGCTTTATAAGTAGCAGAGGAGTCATCAGGTACTTCTTTAACTCTTCAAAGGATCGTTGGTATTCATCGATCCAAGAAAAATCTTTAGTTTGCCATAGAGTCTTGAAAAATAGAAGACATCATTCGGTAGATTTAGAGATGAACCGACTGAGTGCAGCGACTCTTCCATTGAGTTGTTGCACTTCCTTCTTTGAAGTAGGATGCTTCATGTCGACGATTGCTTTTACTTTTTTGGAATTTACTTCGATTCCTCTATATGAAATAAGAAAACTAAGGAACTTTTCGATCGTCACTTCGAAGGCATATTTGATCGGATTTAGCTTTATTCGGTGTGGTCAGAGTGTATCGAAAGCTTCCTTTAGGTCTCGAACGTGATCCTGACTTTGAGCACTTTTTATAAGCATATCGTTGATATATACTTTCATATTTTGCTCGATTTATGGCTTGAAAATTTTGTTTATCAATCGTTGGTAGGTCGCTCCCATATTTTTGAGTCCAAATGGCATGACTTTATAGCAATAAATCTCTTTATCAGTGATGAAGGTGGTATGTTCTTCATCTTCGGGGGCTATTCGGATCTAGTTATATCCTACGAAAGCATCCATAAAGCTTAGGAGTCGATGTCCTGACGTCGCATCGACCAGCTGGTCGATCTTCGAAAGAGAAAAAGTATCCTTCGAACATACTTCGTTTAGATCGGTATAATCAATGCAGATGCATCATTTTTCATTGGCCTTTATCACCATGATGATATTCGCAAGCCATTCTGGATAATGGATCTCTCTGATGAAGTCTACCATGAGGAGCTTATCCACCTCTTTGTCGATGATCTTTTGTCGCTTAAGTGTGAATGGTCGCTTCTTCTGCCTCACTGACTTGATATTTGGATTAATGTTAAGTCGATAGATGATTATTTCTAGAGGTATACCTAGCATGTCGGTTGCTGATCAAGCGAATACGTTAGCATTGGTCCTTAGCAACTAAACTAGCTGTTCTTGCTCCGTTATTTGAAGTTGTGATCCGATTTGAATAACTTTGATCGGGTCATCTTCTTTTAACGAAATTGGGATCAATTGTTCAGTCGGTTCGCCCCATTTTTTCTCCTCCCTAATCAAGCCTTTCTAACAGCAATGGATCTTCTGGTTTATTTGTGTTTGTTATGATCGCGAAGCAACATCAGGCAATTTATTGATCGCCTCAATTTCTTTTACTCTAGCTTTAGTTGAAAATCAGACCAATAAATGATACATCAATACTATCACTTTGAGAGCATTGAGTCCCAATCTTTCAAGTATGGCATTATACGCTGACGGAACTCTAACGATCATGAAAGTCAAAATGATAGTACTTTATCGAGGTTCTGTTCCTATGGTTAATGGAAGATCGATCTTTCCTTTAATGTCGACAACATCTTTGGTAAATCCACTAAGAAAATGGAGACTCTTCAAAGTCGTTCGATCGACATCAACATTCAGGAGAAAGCAGAGTAAAATAAAATGTTAGTCGAACTTTTATTATCGACTAGGATCCTCTTTACATCATAATTTGCTATCATTATCGAGACGACGACAACATCATCATGAAAAATTTAAATTCTTCTTACATCATCATCTGAAAAAGAAATACATTCATTGAATCATTGCCTTTTAGCTGATTCTTCTTCAGATGTTGCCCCCTGGCTCTTGGTCATCAAAAATCATGTTGATCACCCCAGTCATTAGTCAGTTTTGATGGAGCTCTTTCGACGGTGGCGGTTGATCGACATGTGGCTCGGTCGGGCGATTAAGCTAGAATTTGGCAAGGAACCCCCATCGGATGAGTGCCTCAATCTCATCTTTGAGTTGGAAATACTGCTCGGTGTGATGGCCATAGTCGCGATGGAACCGACAGTACTTCCTCTTGTCCTTGCTTGGATGCTTTATTGGCAGGGGTCGGTGAAGGTATTTTGCTCCTTTGATCTCCATCAAGATTTACGCTCGCAGAGTAGATAGGGGAGTATAGTTGTTATACCGACTCTTCAAATAAGTCAGCATTGGGCTTCATCGGGAAGTCGGCACTCCTTTGTTTGGCGTAGATCGGTTAGATCCAATTGAAGCGTCATTCTTCTATTGCTTTTTTTCTGATCCTTTTCATTTTATTCGCGTTGGTCAGAAGTGCCTCCTTCTATGCGAATATATTTTTCCACGTACATGAAAAGTTTGGCATAAGTCAGGGGAGGGTTTTTATCCAGTGAGTAAGTAAATCGAGAATCCTGTAGACCTTGCCTCATGACCAAAATGGCCACTTCTTCATTAAGATTTCGGACCTTTAGTATAGCGGTGTTAAAATACGCTATGAAGGTTCGAAGAGTCTCTCTCATTCTACTTGATCAAGAAGAGATTGTCTAAAGTTCATGGCTTCATTCGGTTGGTACTGAAATGAGCTACAAAAGAATCTTCAAGCTACTCGAAAGAGTCGATACTTTTCGACTGAAGCCTGGAGTACCAGGCTTGAACAGCTTTCCAAAGGGTGTGATAAACATCATAAATTTATTAATAAGTATTAATTTATTAATTAATTTATATTAATTTTTAAGAATTAATAATTAATTTATATATAATTTTTAAAAAATTCATATTTTTATTAATTAAAAAATTAATTAAAAAATAATAAAAAAATAATAAAAATTAAAAAATAAAATTTTATTATTAATAGAAAGAGCTCATTTTTTTAATCACAACGAAATAAATTTCAAGTAAAACAGAGCTAAAATGAAAAAGATATAAATTTTTAAAAATATAAAATAAATAAAAATTAAATAAAAAAAGAAAATGGCTCAGCCGACTCCGCAAGCCGAGCCACCAAGCCAAGCCGAGCCATCAAGCCGACTCAGCCGTTGAAGCCATCAGTCCGGTCCATGATCTAGGCGTGGACCGCCAGCTCAGCAAATTCCGGCGAATCAGAGATTGCCACGTGGTGGACCTAGACCCCTTAAGGGTCTACAGAAATTTATCGCGGCTCACAAGGGTAATTTAGTCTTTTCGTCCGACAACAGCGGCGCTGATTGGTTGCGGTGTGCGGTGCGGCCGGTCCACGCGGTCCATGGGAACAGTTATTGCGCGATCGGACGGATGTGGTTGTTTGCGGTCAGGATCGGACGGCTGTGGTTGCTTCCGAATTTTATTCAGATACAAACATCACGCGGATCACCATCGGACGGCAGCGCTCGATCCAGGCGATGATCCGACGGTCCAGAATGCTGCCGGCGGTGATCAAGACTCCCGAAGCGCGATTTGCGGCCAGATTTCCTCGATCAAGCGCGATCCAACGGCCAGAATTTAATCCGACCCGATCTGAGCTTATCTGCATCCGATTTTGATGATTTTTGGACCGTTGGATTCCTGTTGAATGGCTGGATTTTATCAGATTTAGCAGAGTCATATCAGAGCTATTTTGATTCAAATTTTATCCAAATTTTTTTGTATTTTTATGATTACAAAGGCTATTAGTCCCATATTGCCTTTAGAAAAAATATCCAGCCCTCCTAGCTCTATAAAAAGGACCCCAGGCCATCAAAAATTGATATCTCCGATCAAGGTGAAGCTTTGGTACAGGGCGAAGCCAGGCTATGGGTTAAAGGCTGCTTCGAAGCAACGGGTGCCGAGAAGAAGAGCCGAGCTTCTACACCATCTTTCTGCCAATGCCGATCCAAGATCAGAGATCAGGCTATTTTATTTTATTGTCTTTTCTTTTTAAATTTTATGTATTTAAATTCTTGAAATTTTAGTTAATAAAAATTTTTATTTTTATATTTTAATTTCTTACTTTTTATTGTAATTTAATTTCTGCACTTTAAATTATTGCTTTGCAAGTAGATGCTAAGATCTAACTAGTAGATCTTAGTACCAAATTTAAATTCCTGCATCTTTTAATTTTTATTTTCAATCTTCCGACTTCAGTTTTTATTTCAAAATTCAAATCATTTTCTTTTTCTTTTAAAAAAAAATCAAAGATTTCAAATCTAAAAACACTACCTTCCCTGTGGATTCGACCCGACTCACTACTATCTACGTATTTTCAATAATTTTAAGAAGTCGGATTAAACTGATAAACACGGTGTCTTAACGACAGCATCGTGTCCCTATCAAGTTTTTGGCGCCATTGCCGGGGAAGGCACGGATATTAAATTTTTGATCTCTTTGATTTTTTTATAAATAAATTATAAATAAAATTTTTATTTTCTTGCTAATTTTTTTTTATTATTTTGTAGGAAAAAAAAAAGAACAAAAAGAATCAAAAGTTTTGCCTGGTGAGATCAATCCTAACCCTAGTTCTCTTTTCTTTTTATTTATTTATTTATTTATTTTATTTTTAAATTAATTTAAAAAATATTCATTTAAACCTAATTAAAAGCCTCATGATAAGATTAGAAACCCTAACTGTTTAGAGCATGCATCATATTAGTTTTATTTTTATCTTTATTTTTATTTTTATTTTTTTTGGTGATTGCTGGAAGGCAAGGTAAGCCTTTCAGAATTCAATTAGTTGCATGCATCTAGTTTAAATTGCATAAAACCCTTTGATTGAATTTTTTTTTTCATGCATATTCATATTAAATCAAATTAAGGGCACAACCCAATTAAACAAGATAAGGTGGGGATTTGATCACCCTTCCTTAGCCCACAAACAACCAACCAGCATCCTGCATTGACCTAAGCCTTTAATTTTAAAATCAATTAGACATCAACCCTAGGAACTCGAGCTCAATAGGATAAGGAATCCTAAGAGTTGAACCGGGTTAGGATAAGTCAATTTGACTGGTGTCTAGGAAAGTGGTTCAGGGACGATTGGGCCCGAAGGAAGGTGGTTTCTAATTGGTTCCGTTCGCTTACCTGGCCAAGCACAATTGGTGTCTAAGGCAAGCAACGGGGGGACTCCCACCGACCTTACACTTACCTGGCTAGTTGATTGGCTAATCCTACACTTGGAGGGCTTGAAGGTGACCTTGGCAGTTAGGAGCTGTCTAGATCTAGGATAACCCTTAGTCAGGATTGATTGACCAACTTGATTGCTAACCAACATTAGATCTAATTAAACCGAATTCTAACCGAATTCTTCTCTTTCTTCTTAGTTCTAGGACTCCTTAGGACCTCTTCTTTAGAACTCTTTTTTCTTTCTTCTCCTTTCTCCTCTAAAAATAAAATAAAATAAAATAAAATAAAAATTAAACTAACTAAAAATTAATAAATTAAATTAAATTAAAATTAACAAATAAAAATAATTAAAAAAAAATTAATTTTTAATATAATAAAATAATAATAATAATAAATAAAAAATAAAAATTCTAAAAATTTTTAAACCATACATTAGGGTTACACTAATACATGCATGGTAGGAAATCGCTTTTTCTGATTTAGTTGAACTTAATTGAATGGTTGATTCACATTAAACATAATAATCAAATGGCTAATATAAATCTAATAGTCCAAAAATTAGATAAAGTTGACCTTCTTGATCAGAAAATAGATCAACTCCTAACCCTAGGTCAACAATCTTCTAATTATCAGGAGAGTTATTCAATCTGTGCTAGTCCAACCCATCATGTAAGTGAATATCCTATGACTGCACAGTTTTCCATATTTTATCCAAGAACAAGTTCAAGCTACTCAAGGATACTCCAAATTGATTAATGACCCATTTTCAAATTCATATAATTCAGATTGGAGTAACTTTAATTTTTCTTGGACATCCCAACAGACTCAGGCTCAGACCCAAATTTTACTTGAGCAAAATTATCAAAATTATGCCTATAATAATGGTCAGCCTAGTCAGTTTAACCAGCCATCATATTATAATCAGCCTTCATACCCACCTCCTCAACAGACCAATCTAGCTGATGATAGATTTAACCAACTTCAACAATTAATTCTAACTCAACAGCAATCTATCGCCAGACTAGAAGCTCAAATAGGACAATTAGTTGAGTCTAACATGAGGAGAGAACTAGATCAACTACCGAACCTACCAATTTCAAATAACCCACCTAATGACCACCAACCACCTGGATTAAATTATCAATCTAATGTTTCATCTAAGAATCTTCCAATTTGAGAATACCAAAGTAATTCCTGAACTTAAAAGCTATAGGATTCTTATGGACCCATACCAAGACCAGGTGAGAGAGGCTAGTACTGATGCTAGCCAAAATAAAAATTTAGAGGAACTGGTTAGTACTGAGACTAACCACATAGAAGAACCCAAGCCAGGAATTAGTACTGATGCTAGTTCCAGTTTAAATGAGATAGAAATAAGGGAAAAAAGAGAATAGATGATTTACCCGAGACCTAAACCTAATGTCCTATTCCCTTCAACCCTAGAAGCTGGTTCTTCTTATAAAAATCAAAAGGCATGTAATGAAATGTCAATGGAGTTGTTTAAGCAGGATCACATTAATTTACCTCCAGAATTAAAACCGCCTTTAGTCACCATTCCAGCACCCATTGAATCAAACTTAACTCCTAAAACTCCATTCATGAGCATTTTAGAAGAACAAATAGGAGAAATTCTTAATAAACATGGGTCTGAGAATGGAATCATAAATTATATCCCTAAAATTAACAAAGAATATATCAATAATGGGATTAAAAATCAACTTTCTGAGATTGGCAATCCAAAACCATTGGAATTTGTCAATCCAATATTCGACACAGGATAGTGAGCTACATTGTGTCTGGCTGAAGACGGTAAACTTAGCGCTTGTTGGGAGGCAACCCAATATTTAGTTTTTATCTAATTTATCTTATTTTTTTTTTTTTTTTAGGATAATTGAATAAGTTGGAGGGAGAGCTCAAATTTTCAAAGGCATGTGCTGGACCAAAAATAAATAAAAAATAAATAAAAAAATAAATAAATAAATAAATAAATAAATAATAAAAAAATATATATATATACTGAGTTAGGTGTATTCTTTCATGTTCTTTATTACATCCTTTATTTTTTCTTCTCCATTGAGGACAATGTCGATTAAGTTGGGGGGAGAAAAATAAAAATTTTAAAATTTTAAGTCCTCAAAAAAGTTAGTATTTAGTATTTAGATACTTGATTATGCTTAAGAATCGAATAAAACTAAGCATTTTTAAAAGAAAATTGATACACAGATCAGAGAATCTGTGAGATATTGAGGAATCAAGTATTAAGAAAATTCAATAAAGAGTTAAGTCCAGAACATAAAAAATTTTTCCTTGGAGCATTTCTAATTATTTTTACTAGCATCAAAGAAAAGTCTACTTTTTATAGGCTTGTGTAGGGTAACTATACGTTTCTTCATATAAAAAATTTATTTTAATAAAATAGTTTTCAAGTACTTCTCACTGAGTAACCGGGCCTCTTTGCCTAAGCAAGCATTGAGTTTTGCATCAAAAGGTGGGAAGGGCAAAGAAGCTCGTTGTAAAGCTAGTCTTAACTCGTAGCCTATTTGATTCGAGCTAGTAAGCCCGAGGGGTATTCTATACCTAGTGCCCTAAAGCCAACTGGTTTGGGAGTCATTGGCCCAAGACTCGCTACATGGATCAAATAGAAAGCTTAAGGAGTTAAGACACTCAATAGTGGTACAACGTTAAAAAAAAAAAAAAAAAAAAAAAAAAAAAAAAAAAAAAAAAAAAAAAAAAAAAAAAAACATTGGTTTCCCACCAAGTAACCGGGTCCCGTTGCCTAAGTAAGCAATGATATTCGCATGTCAAAAAGTGGGCAATGTGAAAAATAAAAATTAATAAATGAAGGATGGAAGTAGCAATACACCTGCCTATATGAAAGTTTAGACAAATCAGAGATAAAAGTGGAATAATTTAGAAAAAGTTCTAAAAAATTTATTATTCTTTACTTAATTTTTCTATTGATAAGTATTAATACCCCAATGATATATCTCATTTAAGCTCTACTGAATATCAATGGCCATTTTGAAAATTGCTTAGGTAAAATTCGAAACTCTAAAGTTAAAAGGTATTTAAAACTAAATTCTTTCTTTACTCGAGGACGAGCAAAGCTTAAGTTGGGGGGTGTGATAAACATCATAAATTTATTAATAAAAGTATTAATTTATTAATTAATTTATATTAATTTTTAAGAATTAATAATCAATTTATATATAATTTTTGAAAAATTCATATTTTTATTAATTAAAAAATTAATTAAAAAATAATAAAAAAATAATAAAAATTAAAAAATAAAATTTTATTATTAATAGAAAGAGCTCATTTTTTTGATCACAACGAAATAAATTTCAAGTAAAACGGAGCTAAAATGAAAAAGATATGAATTTTTAAAAATATAAAATAAATAAAAATTAAATAAAAAAAGAAAACGGCTCAGCCGGCTCCGCAAGCCGAGCCACCAAGCCAAGCCGAGCCATCAAAGCCGACTCAGCCGTTGAAGCCATCAGCCGGTCCACGATCCAGGCGTGGACCGCCAGCTCAGCAAATTCCGGCGAATCAGAGATTGCCACGTGGTGGACCTAGACCCCTTAAAGGGTCTACAGAAATTTATCGCGGCTCACAAGGGTAATTTAGTCTTTTTCGTCCGACAACAGAGTGGCGCTGATTGGTTGCGGTGTGCGGTGCGGCCGGTCCATGCGGTCCATGGGAACAGTTATTGCGCGATCGGACGGATGTGGTTGTTTGCGGTCAGGATCGGACGGCTGTGGTTGCTTCCGAATTTTATTCAGATACAAACATCACGCGGATCACCATCGGATGGCAGCGCTCGATCCAGGAGATGATCCGACGGTCCAGAATGCTCCCGACGGTGATCAAGACTCCCAAAGCGCGATTTGCGGCCAGATTTCCTCGATCAAGCGCGATCCAACGGCCAGAATTTAATCCGACCCGATCTGAGCTTATCTGCATCCGATTTTGATGATTTTTGGACCGTTGGATTCCTGTTGAATGGCTGGATTTTATCAGATTTATCAGAGTCATATCAGAGCTATTTTGATTCAAATTTTATCCGAATTTCTTTGTATTTTTATGATTACAAAGGCTATTAGTCCCATATTGCCTTTAGAAAAAAATATCCAGCCCTCCTAGCTCTATAAAAAGGACCCCAGGCCATCCAGAAATCAACATCTCCGATCAAGGTGAAGCTTTGGTACAGGGCGAAGCCAGGCTATGGGTTAAAGGCTGCTTCGAAGCAACGGGTGCCGAGAAGAAGAGCCGAGCTTCTACACCATCTTTCTGCCAATGCCGATCCAAGATCAGAGATCAGGCTATTTTATTTTATTGTCTTTTCTTTTTAAATTTTATGTATTTAAATTCTAAAATTTTAGTTAATAAAAATTTTTATTTTTATATTTTAATTTCTTATTTTTTATTATAATTTAATTTTTGCACCTTAAATTATTGCTTTGCAAGTAGATGCTAAGATCTAACTAGTAGATCTTAGTACCAAATTTAAATTCCTGCATCTTTTAATTTTTATTTTCAATCTTCCGACTTCAGTTTTTATTTCAAAATTCAAATCATTTTCTTTTTCTTCTAAAAAAAAAATCAAAGATTTCAAATCTAAAAACACTACCTTCCCTGTGGATTCGACCCGACTCACTACTATTTACGTATTTTCAATAATTTTAAGAAGTCGGATTAAACTGATAAACACGGTGTCTTAACAACAGCATCGTGTCCCTATCAGGGTGGCTGAAAAGCTGATACACATGAGAGTGTCGTTCATCTACTGGATCATCATGAGAGCTTTGTAGCTTTGGAGATGATTGACTGGATCGGTGGAGCCATCGTACGACTCCACTTGATGCATCTTAAATCACGATGGGATCGGCACGTTCAAGATACGCAAGGAGAAGGGGGAGTTGTTCGGACTCGGAGACCGTCGGAGGATCCTTCCTTCATGTCCTCCTAGATTCGGGCCAGTCGACGATCGATCTCTTTAAACTTTCATTCATAGTTGTTGAGTCATCGTTGATGGGATGTTCCTGACGTCGATCCTCCAGAAGAACTAGAGGAGGGAGAAGTCGTCGAGTTGCACGACCGTTTTTCCTTATATCGACTTTGATGAGAAGATGGGGAGACGAACCATCATGACCGATGGGCAGTTCCTCATGAACGATGAGGAGATGGAGATTTCATTTGGTGTGAGCATTGAGATGGTCGCTCCGACGAAGGAGAGATCGAACGCCTTGGTGTGCGATGGCTGTGCCTAGAAGGTGCCATTCGCACAGATGGACCATCCATCACCACGGGTGGTTGCTATTGGAGATTACGGACAGTCTCCATGAGAATATGGACTTGCTGCATTAATGCAGCTAGTTACTGGGCTTGTGCATCCGACATGACTGTCGGATGTGAAAAACTATGTTTTGCTGTTGCTGGCGGTAGAGGGGGGAGTGCTTCTTGCTAGGATGACTAGCCGATGGAGCTGGTCGAATTGCGAGCATGAGTTTTCATCATTTTTTGATTTAGTGTGCTTCTTTTCTTACCTGACGTGCCAATCTATTACGGCTAATCCATCTATGCCTGTGATCGAACACCGAAAAATCTACAAACACAAGTCCACATTGACTGGAGTCGGCTTTGGTGGGGATCCTCCGATGCTAAAGTTAGTGGATAGACTGGTCAAATAGGAAATAAAGAGCAAGATAGCAGGATGTGCTCTTAGAATAACTTGGAAAAAATGTCCCCCCAATTGACCAGTTTACCTTCCTTTTATAGATGTTGGGATAGTAACTGCTTAGTATGTGGGTCCCTCTTTTTCTAATGTAGCATGATCGTGGGTTGGTAATTAAACCACTCATTAATTATTGTCGCCCGTTCTTCTCGGGAACGATTTCATAGAGTCGATCGAAAACTGGATAAGTTGTTTGGGGAGCTCCCATTGGTCAGTCAGCAGATTTGGGATTGACTGATCATTGGTCGATCGGCTATGTATCGATGTTTGATTGGCCCCAAATCAATCGATTGATCATTGATCGGTGCAAAGTTAGTTGACCGACAATCGATCGACATAAAGTCAGCTGACTGATAGTTGATCAATATAAATTTAGCCGATCGATGAATCATCGATACAAAGCCGACCGACCAACGATCGGTCAGTCCCAAATCTGCCGACTGACCAATGAGAGCTCCCTAAATAACTTATCTGATTTTCGATCGACTCTACAAAATCATTTCCAAGAAGAGCGAACGACAATAATTAATGGATGGTTTAATTACCAGCCTACGATCATGCTACACTGAAAAAAGAGGGACCCACGTGCTAAGTAGTTACTATCCCGACGCTTATAAAAGGAAGGTAAACTAGTCAACTGGGGGGAACATTTTTTTCAAGTTATTCTAAGAGCAAATCTTTCTACCTTACTCTTCATTTCTTGTTCAACCAGTCCATCCACTAACTTTAGCGTCGGAGGGTTTCCACCGGAGCCGACTTCGATCCGTGTGGACTTGTGTTTACAGATTTTTCGACTTTTGATCGTAGACGTAGGTGGATTGGCTGCAACAGTATATATTTTAATTTAAATTAAATTTTATATTTTATATTTGTATAATACAAGCAACTATAGAGTTCACTATAAGAAAATAAGAATTTAACAATCAAAAAATCATTTGCTAAATAGCAAAAATCGATCGCTAATATTTTTTTATGATCGATTAATATTGGTTACAAATATTTTGAGATTGATTTTTTTAGTTGCAAAATTTTCCAACCGATTTAGTGATAAAAAAATAAAAAATTAATTTAAATTTTATGATCAATTTAGTGATTGAAAAATAAAAAAAATAATATGTTAATTTTTAGAAATAGAATGCAAAATCGGTTGGTAAAATCGATCACAAAATCAATCATTAATTTTATTAAAAGATTTTTTATTAATAAAATTAATCACAAAATTGATCGTTAATTTTATTAAAATATTTTTATATTAATAAAATTGATTGCAAAATCAATCGCTAATTATCTTTAATTTTTTTTATTAATAAATTAATAGCAAAATTGATTACTAATTATTTTTTTATTTTTTAATTAATATATCGATCTTAAAATTAGTCATCAATTATTTTTAATTTTTAATTAATATATCGATCATAAAATTAATTGCTAATTTTATTAAAATATTTTTATTAATAAAATCAATCGTAAAATTGATTGCTAATTATTTTTAATGTTTTAATTAATACATTGATCACAAAATCGATTGCTAATTTTACTAAAATATTTTTTAATAATAAAATTGATAGTAAAATCAATCACTAATTATTTTTAATTTTTTAATTAATTTTTTAATCATAAAATCGATTGCTAAAGTTGAGTAATGAAAAAAAAAAATAAAACTCATTAATTTTTTTCCTGTCACAAGATCTGCAAGTTCATTAAGCGATAATAGAATCAAGCATCCATCATTCAAAATAAATTAAAACTTATTAATTTTTGCCTGTTACTAGATTTTTTTTTTTTTTGGTTGAAAAGGGGCAGAACTTCATTGCCAGTAAACATAAAGTTAGTGCAAAAGATGACAAGATCAACAGCCTGCTAAGAACAAAATGGAGGTTGTACAAACCAATTAAAACATTAAGGATTAGATACATCAGTATAACAGTAAATTCTAAGCACCTATTAGATGCATCTAAATACTAGTCATAGATAAGGATTAATAGGAGATAGTTGGAAGCAAAGTGTGGATGAATAAGAGTCTAGGAGAAGCTTGCAAAAATATGAGAAGACCACCCAAGATAAGAGAACCTGGGAGCAGCAGCATTAAAGCGCAAATAGTGGCTTAGTCGCTTAGAATCAACCTGCAACACATCACCTTCAAAACATTGTAAAGTAAGTGATAGAGCCAAAACTTCCGGTGCCTGGTTTAGTAATAAGAGTACCCTATTTTGTAAGGAATGATTTGATGATTTAAATAAGCAACCACAATTGTCATCAGATTGGGATGAAGAGAATTGGAATAGTTTGGTCTTGCAACAATCTAATACTCCATGTATTGAAATAAAGAAATTCTTTCTGCAGACATCGTCTGCGACTCTCGTATAGGATTCTGTAAAAAAAAAAAAAATTTTGGATACCATATGTTGGGGATAAATCCCGCTTCTGCCAAAGTCAAATTCGATCCCAGCCTGATGTGGTCAATGCGGAAGAACTTCAGCGGACGCGTCCTAGCTGAACTACTACATCTGGCCGAGCTTCTCAGCGGCTGAGCCTCAGCCGAAGTCTTTCAACCAACCGAACTATCAAGCGGCCGAGCTTCAGATTCTTAGCGGCTGAACTCCTCAAGTGGCCGAACTACTTATTGCCCGAGCCCCTTTGGACTCCGAGCGGCCGGGCTTCGACCGAGACCCCGACGACCGAGCTTGTTTCAACCCTCTTAGCGGCCGAGCTCCCCGAACTCCTGTCTAGCGGCCGAACTCCCCAGCGCCCAGGCTCCGGGCCGAACTCCTTCGGACTCCCAGCGTCCGGGCTTCAGCCAGACCCTTGCGGGAGCCGAACTTCCCCAAAACCTCCTCTCGGGCCGAGTTTCTACGGAAGCCGGACTCCCTATAGAGCTTCTCAATGGCCGAACTCCTTATGATGGATTCCTGCAGGCAATCAATCTCGCTACGGTTACACAACAGTAATAACGATCGACATTTATCAGCAATAACGATCGACAATAACGATCAGCATTTATCAGCAATAACGATCGGCATTTATCAGCAATAACGATCGACAATAACGACCGGCATTGATCAGGACGGTTACAATAAGCTCCCTCTATAAAAAGGACCCTCCGGATACCTTTACAATAGGTTCTGAAAATCCTTTTCTTCTCCTCTATACTCTATCGAGCACTCCATTCCTGTTGACAGGAACTAACTTGAGCGTCGGAGGGTCTTCCGGAGCCACCCCCACCGGTTCCGAGCGAGACTTTGTTTTGCAGGTCCCCGGCGGCAGCCTCTTCGGCCTCAACTCCGACGACGATAAGTTTCTGCGTCAACAGATTGGCGCTAGAAGGAGGGCTTACCGGCGAAGATTCCCTTCTTAAAGGAAGCCGGTGTTCCTTTGTTCTTAAAGGAGTGCTCGAGAGACCTTTCTTCTTTTCAATTCAAATCCCCTTCCAAAGAGAAAAGATGCCCCCCAGGAGAGCCTCCACTCGGAGATCGGCGGCCTCCGCGGCCCGATCTCGTTCGAGTCCATCCGCTCCAGCTCCAGCCCCAGTGACTCAGGCTCATTCTGCAGCCCGACGATCGGCGGCCTCCGCGGCCCGATCCCGTCCAGGGTCCGTCCGCTACCGCTCCAGTCCCGGCAATCCAGGCCGCGGTAGACGCTGAACAGTTCAACCTGCTCGTCCAGCAGGTTCGTGGCCTCACCGAGGCCGTTCAAGCGGTGCAAGCCATGCACCAGCAAGCCGTCCGTACCAGTCCAATCGGTCCCGGATCCTCCGGAGCCGCGTTGTCCAGTCCAGAGGCAATCGACATGGGCTACCCGACCTCCAATTCCCGAAAAAGGAAAGCAACGGAAGGAGAGCCCTTGTTCGGACCGCAGCTCATCCCAGGGAGAAGCTTTTCATCCGATCAGCAAGAAGACTTTAGAAATGAGAGACCATGAAGATCTCCTGGATAGAAGGCTCTTGGAAATGAGTCGTCGGATCGAAGAACTCCGCCACGCTCCTCCCTCATATGGTAATGAGATCCGAACCGACCCTCCATTCTCACAGAAAATTATGCAAGAACCAGTCCCGCCGAACTTCAAACTCCCACAGTTTGAGAGCTATGATGGGACCACTGACCCGGTCGACCACCTGGAAGCCTTTCCGGACGACGATGTTGCTTCATGGCGCGCCAGACGCCATCCTGTGCCGGGCTTTTCCCTCTACTCTTAAAGGAGCCGCCAGAAACTGGTATTCGGCACTCAAGCCGAGTACCATCCTGTCATTCGACCAAATGAGTCAACAGTTCGCGGCCCACTTCGTCAGTAGTCGGCGTCCACGCCGAAGCTCAGACTCCCTAATGGCCATCAGGCAGAGAGAAGGGGAATCCATCCGGGCTTTCATTTTTCGGTTTAATACCGCTGCGTTAGAAGTCCGAGACCTGGATCAATCGGTCGCCATGGCCGCGCTCAAGAGCGGCCTTCAGAAAAATGACCTATTGTTCTCCCTGAAAAAAAAGTATCCCAGGGACTTTGCCGATATGTTGGCTCGGGCCGAAAGTTATGCCCGGGCAGAGGAGGCCTTCGAAGCTAAGGATGGTGAAATCGGTGGTAAACGGCTGATCGGCAGGCTGGATAGACCCTCCGAAGAAAGGAAGCGAATTGAAGCTCGGCCACGCTCCAGGACTCCCCCTGGTCGCGAGCAAGTTCGGATTCCCCCTCAAGCTCGGAAGCGGGGAAGCTCTGACGGAAGGACGCGCCGAAGTTCTCCTCAACGCCGAAGTTCTCCTCAACGTCGAAGTTCTCCTCAGCACCGAAGTTCTCCCCGCCTACGATGATTTCACAACTACACCCCCCTAAACACCCCGAAGACTCAAGTTCTGATGGAGATCCGGGAACGGCTTCCAAGACCAGAAAGAATGCGCTCTCACCCTTACAAGCGTAATCCCAACAAGTTCTGCCTCTACCATCGCGATCACGGTCATGACACGGAGGAGTGCATTCAACTCCAGGACGAGATCGAAGAGCTCGTCAGGCGAGGCAGACTAAGTCCGATTTCTTCGAAGGCGGCCCGAGGGGGTGGAAGATCGGCCGAGAACGCTAACGCCAAGCGGAGAAAACCAACAAGAAGACCGGCCACCCGTTGGCGTCATCAACACTATCTTAGGGGGATCTCAGCAAAAGGAAACCAGCAGGCTTGAAGGATCGATGAAGAAACGGAAGATTTCGGAGCCTATAGTCTTCACCGAGGAGGATGGCCAGGGAATCCAACTTCCGCATAATGACGCGGTTGTAGTTTCGTTGAATATTGCTGACTACGATGTACGCCGCATCCTCGTAGATAATGGAAGCTCGGCTGATGTATTGTTCTACGGTGCCTTCTTGAAAATGTCCCTACCTGATGATCGATTGAGCTCGGTGAATTCTCCGCTAGTTGGATTTGCTGGCAACACCGTACCAGTCGAAGGTATCATAACTTTGACCGTAACAGCAGGGCAGTACCCAAAGCAGGCCAAAGCTCAGGTCGACTTCCTAGTCGTAAAGACGCCGTCCGCCTATAATGCTATCCTTGGTCGACCTGGTTTAAATGCCCTTCGGGCAGTTGTGTCGACTTATTACTTAAAGATGAAGTTCCCTACGAACTATGGGGTTGGAGAAGTCAGAGGAGACCAGACCCTAGCGAAGTATTGTTACTCAATCGCCTTGTATAAGGGAGATCAGCCCGACTCCTGTCTGGTTGACGGACTGGATGTCCGTGAACGACCTCGCTGAAGAACGAGCTGAGCCTGCAGAGGACCTCGTCTCTGTGTCATTAAATGATGGAAAATCGGACCATGTGGTGCAGATCGGCTCCAACCTGGCAACCGAGGTTCGGGAGCAACTCGTCGCTTTTCTCAGAAGGAACGCAGACGTCTTCGCTTGGACCCCAGCAGATATGCCAGGAATCGACGCCGAGGTCATGGAACATCGGCTGGCCGTTGACTCGAAACACCGGTCGGTAAGAGAAAAATTTAGGAAAAGGAGGAAGACCTCGTCCTAACGCGAGCAAAGTTGAAGACCTCGTTCACCTTAGACGAGATGGGGGGAGAAGCTCGGACGACGGTCCGCATGTGCCCCCACAGCCCGTTAGGAACAGGAGGAAGACCTCGTCCTAACGCGAGCAAAGTCGAAGACCTCGTTCACCTTAGACGAGATGGGGGGAGAAGCTCGGACGACGGTCCGCATGTGCCCCCACAGCCCGTTAGGAACAGGAGGAAGACCTCGTCCTAACGCGAGCAAAGTCGAAGACCTCGTTCACCTTAGACGAGATGGGGGGAGAAGCTCGGACGACGGTCCGCATGTGCCCCCACAGCCCGTTAGGAACAGGAGGAAGACCTCGTCCTAACGCGAGCAAAGTCGAAGGCCTCGTTCACCTTAGACGAGATGGGGGGAGAAGCTCGGACGACGGTCCGCATGTGCCCCCACAGCCCGTTAGGAACAGGAGGAAGACCTCGTCCTAACGCGAGCAAAGTCGAAGACCTCGTTCACCTTAGACGAGATGGGGGGAGAAGCTCGGACGACGGTCCGCATGTGCCCCCACAGCCCGTTAGGAACAGGAGGAAGACCTCGTCCTAACGCGAGCAAAGTCGAAGACCTCGTTCACCTTAGACGAGATGGGGGGAGAAGCTCGGACGACGGTCCGCATGTGCCCCCACAGCCCGTTAGGAACAGGAGGAAGACCTCGTCCTAACGCGAGCAAAGTCGAAGACCTCGTTCACCTTAGACGAGATGGGGGGAGAAGCTCGGACGACGGTCCGCATGTGCCCCCACAGCCCGTTAGGAACAGGAGGAAGACCTCGTCCTAACGCGAGCACTTACATCAACCTCAGCCAAAGGAGATGAGATATCCTCCGAGCAATCTTATCAACTTCGGCCAAATAAGATCCCCCCGAGCGACTAGGCTGACCTTCGGCTGAAGAGCGCCGACTTCGACCTCGGTGAGAGATTAGGATTTTTGACCGAATCAACCTCGGCTGGAGAGCCTCAACTTCAGCATCAACTTTAACCAGAAATGAAATCTCCCCCGAACTTCGACATGGACCAATACGAAGCCCGGAAGAAAAACTTTAGCAGTCGCCTTATCCGCACTCCCTTCCTTCAAACTTCGAACTCAGGAGTGGGGGGGCTAGTGTTGGGGATAAATCCCGCTCCTGCCAAAGTCAAGTTCGATCCCAGCCTGATGTGGTCAATGCGAAAGAACTTCAGCGGACGTGTCCTAGCTGAACTACTACATCCGACCGAGCTTCTCAGCGGCTGAGCCTCAGCCGAAGTCTTTCAACCAACCGAACTATCAAGCGGCCGAGCTTCAGATTCTTAGCGGCCGAACTCCTCAAGCGGCCGAACTCCCCAGCGCCTAGGCTTCGGGCCGAACTCCTTCGGACTCCCAGTGTCCGGGCTTCAACCAGACCCTTGCAGGAGCCGAACTTTCCCAAAACCTCCTCTCAGGCCGAGTTTCTATGAAAGCCGGACTCCCTATAGACTTCTTCGATGGATGAGCTTCTCAATGGCCGAACTCCTTATGATGGATTCCTGCAGGCAATCAATCTCACTACGGTTACACGACAGTAATAACGATCGACAATAACGATTAGCATTTATCAGCAACAACGATCGGTATTTATCAGCAATAATGATCGACAATAACGATCGGCATTGATCAGGACGGTTACAATAAGCTCCCTCTATAAAAAGGACCCTCCGGATACCTTTACAACATGTTCTAAAAATTCTTTTCTTCTCCTCTATACTCTATCAAGCACTCCATTCCTGTTGACAGAAACTAACTTGAGCGTCGGAGGGTCTTCCGGAGCCACACCCACTGGTTCCGAGCGAGACTTTATTTTGCAGGTCCCCGGCGGCAGCCTCTTCGGCCTCAACTCCGACGACGACAAGTTTCTGCGTCAACACCATATTTCGATCCCATGCGAGAGCCAATCACTGCAGATGGAACGATCGTTTTGAATGGATTTTAGAGCGCGAAGCTCTGTCAATACTAGAATGAGAAACCTACACCCTCACCCACATCTTCCTTCATCTTCTCGTTTCATAAAACCCATCCAACCAGTACGCTACCACCCAAAAACCTTCTACACAACCAGACATTCTTCATCTCATCTCGAACGCCCCCTGCCACTCAATCCTCACAAGCAACACCCCCATCGAATCCTAGAACTACCCCGCAACGAGATCCGTACAGATGCCGATGGCTGGTGGAAGCATGTCAAAACAAACACCGGGATCCCTCTTCATCACCCAGCTGCAAGAAAAGATAACAACTAGGTGAAAGTGTCCCGATCTCACCATCAGGTAAGTAACCTCGCCACTGGAGCTAATGCTGTTCCTTTGAAAGATCGACAGTTTTGCGCACGTCGACTCTCGATGCAGTATGCTGGCATTCTGAGACCCGCGCCTAATCAGATCCCATAACATCTATCTCTTGCAACAACTGATCCCACACCTGAGGCAGATGCCTTAGACTTTTCGCCTCATTATTTTAGTTGGGACCACTACTCCACACATTCTCCTGCCACCTCGAGACCTTCATCGCCGATAATTCAGCCATCAACCTCACTGACTGGGCTTTCACATCACCCCAAAACTATGGCAACTTCGGCTCTCCCATGCTGGGAAACCCAAAGATCGGCAAATTTCGGCGGCAACCATCTCTCAGCTCCATACCTGTCCACCTCGAAATCGCGCACCATATCAATGCCATCAAATGCCACTGGAGGATCGCACCCTATGTACTCTGGTGCATTAAATGGTTGTTCCCAGTCTCTCTCCACGATCCGCAAAACATATGCTAATGTTCTTCGGTATGGAGTACCGCCACCACCATCCTGTTTGCAGCCCCAAAAATTGCTCCGTCGAACGCCGAGCACCGTCAGCCACCCTAAACCTTTTCCTAGAGGATCCTGCTTTCGCTGTGGAGACAAGGATCATCTATAGAAGGAATGTAGAAATCCTATAAAATGCTTCAGATGTAAAGGATTTGGTCATCGAGCATGGCATTGCACTACTTGGTTTGCACTCAACAACAAGCAGTGCAAACACAATATGCCTCCTCGACGTCGCTTTGCCACAAGATCCCAGCCCCACCTAGCATCTTCTTCCGTAAACCCTCCCACCACTCCAGCTCTCCGACGTACTGATGTCCCTAAAGTGTTCATAACCATGAATCCAAAAATGGATGAAGCAGAGTTATACTTAGACCACGCTGCCTCAGTGGAAGTCTACGGCAGACCGGTGAAGGCCGACGACGTACAAAACCTCCTTCGTCGGATTGCAAGTGTTCCTGGCACCTGGACTACCCGGCAGTTAAACAACATGAACACATTCTTTGTGGCTTGTCCTTCTAGAGAGGTAGTTCACCATCTCATGACCGGGGGGCGCATCAAAGGTAATGGTTTCTATCTCCAAGTGAACCACTGGAACCTTCTCAATGGGAGCATACCACACTATGGTAAACTGAAGGTAAGTGCAAGTCTGTTTAACCTTCCTTTAACTTGCTGGAATTCGCAAGCTATGAAAATTATCGTTTCTAGTATTGGTTGACTGCTAAGAATCAGCAAAAGCAGCCTACAGTGGGAAGATCTTACCTCACTCGACATGGAACTACTTTGTCACGATATAGAAGAGATCCTTGAATCGGTGACAGTAGTGATTGGGTTACTTAGATACAGCATTCAGGTGAGAATAAACTTTGTCGCAGAACTAACACCTCTAGACACACCAACTTCTGAAGAGAGCTCTGAAAATGGCAACGACGATGATGACTGGAATTTCTGGTTTGGTTCGGGTGAAGGTCCTACATCACCGGACAAACGTAAGTGTTCTGCCAATGAGCCGGTGAGCTCTCAAGTTATCCGACGATCTACCAGACATCGATCGGAAAGTCAAGAACTGTGTCAAAGCTTATGCTTCGTCCCCATGGCCTCTACTCATTTTCCCTCAAAGCTATCTAAAAGTGAGATTCCCTCTATAGCCCTTAACAGGTCTCTAGCCCAGCTACAGACTAGTCTTTACTGGCAGGATTTATACTCAGCACCCTCCATTTTCACTCTAGCCTTGAATCCGCATAATGGAATCCTCTTAGTGTCAAGTTTAAATTTAAACCTCCGTTTGATGGCTCTTGTAACTACACCCCAACGGCTAGTTCAGAAAAATGTACCTCATCTTAATCTCAAAATCCAAGAGCCTACAAAACCAAAGGCTACTAACCTAGAATATCTGCAAGCTGCTCAAACTGTCAATTGCACTGTCTCGGTGGCTTTAGTCTTTGATAGAATTTTACAAGGGTGCAAACCTTGGGACCCAGCAACAACTCCTCTACCTTAGAAATACTTGACTGCAATACAATAACAACAAGTGGTAGCCTTTCTGACATCCAGTGCTATGCATAGTGCAAGACTAAGATCTAAAAAGATCAAATCAATGGGCTTGATAGAGGAGGCGCTTATAGTGACAGACTTACAATACATCAACTTCTTAACTCCCTCCCAAATTATTGCTATGGGTAAGAAATGTGGCATGCTTTTCGAAGCAAACGACACCGTCAATCCAATTCAGGATTTGAAGGCTCTGGAGAATCAGAGATCAGTGATGGGAACTAACCAGGTCCCAGGGGTGATGTCATGATCATTGAGGATACATGTAATCTAGCATGTCATGATAGGGCATGCGGTCGATGGATGATTCCTTCAAGTCTTTGTTTTTGTTCTAATAGTCCTTACCTACCATCTGCAATGTATCTACTATCTGAAGGCTTATTTTGTATACGTTTTGCAGCCACAGATTGTAACATAGTTAATAGTTGCTGCACTCAGGAGCAAATGAAGGGATGGTTATCATTTTCCTCGCAAGATAGTTCTAATTTGTTGCTCCATACTCACCCATGATTCTCTCATGGAATGTTCGGAGATTTGTTAGACCACAAAAATGACGTGTTATCAGAGAAATAATAAAACAATCCAGATCTACTGTTCTCTGTCTGCAAGAAACTAAACAAAAGCGTATTACCCCAAGGCTACAAAGATCCATTTGTGGTACTGGATATCATGGTTGGTTTTCAAAGGATGCGATTGGATCATCAGGAGGATTACTTACTTGCTGGAATGACGAGATCTACGAGAGCTATCTCATTAACTCTAGAAACTTTTCTCCGACTATCAAATTAGTCAACAAACAAAATAACTTCTGCTGGATGCTTTCAAACATATATGGGCCACACAATGAACATGATCGAAAGCTTCTTTTCACTGAACTAAGCGGCATTAGATGCGCTTACTTGCTGCCCTGGGTACTCTTAGAAGATTTCAATGCCACTAGATTCCATAACGATTGGAAAGGTGCAGCTATCTCCCAAGCACCATCAAGACTCTTTAATGAATTCATCGACAGTCAACAGCTAATGAAAATCAAATCCTCGAATAGACGATATACCTGGTCTAACCTAAGAGAGGACCCCTCACTAGCAATCCTTGATAGATGTTTCATTTCCCTAGATTGGTTCGAGCGCTTCCCACTAGTCTTCCTCTTAACAATGACTCGTTCTACTTCAGATCACTCGCCACTTCTTCCACGGTCCAAACAATCATAAGGTACGACTCCTACGCATAAACCATTTTGCTTTGAAAATTTTTGGTTTATGATAGATGGTTTTGAGAATGAAGTTTGACAATGGTGGGATTTGAAGCCCAATTCTGGCAATGCAATCTCAGACATTGTGACTAAGCTCAAATTTTTTCGAGTAAAATTGAAAGCTTGAAACCGTACAAGAATCAGAAATCTAAACATGCAGAAGAATAATCTTTCAGACAAAATCAATAGTCTAGACCAGAAGGAAGAAGATCATCTCCTCCTCCCCGCTGAACATCAGGAACGCTTGCAGTTGAAGCTAGAACTTGAACAAGTTCTACTGTACGAAGAAACAATGTGGAAACAGTGTACCCGAATTAATTGGCTTAAGCATGGGGATAACAACTCCCGATTTTTTCACACATGGGCCAGTAATAGATGCCAAAAAAATTTGATTTTCGAACTGCAACACAACGAGAAACGACTATAACTGAATACAAACAGATATAGCAATCTTTCAGAGACTTCTTCATGGGACTCTTAGGCTCTACCCTAAACACAAGTGCTAAAGCAGACTGGCAAATGCTATATCTGGAAGAACCACCAGCCCTACACAACCTGGAACGGCCCTTCACAAAAACCCTAAACACAGTGAAAAAAGCGGTGTTCTCACTTGTTGCTCAAAAATCCCTAGGACCGGATGGCTTCACCTTTGAATTTTATAAATGATTTTGGGATACAATTGAAAAAGACCTGATGGCGGTACTAACAGGCTTTTACAACCATCAATTCTCTTTAGACCGGATCAATTATTCCTACATTAAAGAAAAATCACTATTTTTCAGGTTCATTCAGATCTGATTAGATCAAGAAGGATATTTTAAAAACTTTCCTCTTATATCCAAATCAGATCTGAGACTCTTCAGATATGATTTTACCGATCTGATAAAATAAAATAAAAATTAAAAAAATTAAATCTAATTTAATTGTACCTTATTATGGGTAATTCTATTATCCTATGATGATCCTGATGATTGCCTAAAGTTCTGAATATAGCCATGCAAGCGCCTGGCCTCTACCGGTATCCATTCGAATAAGATCTGAAGATCTTCTTTTCAATCTATACTCCAAAGATCAGATCTGGATCTGATCTTGAAGATCTTCAAAATATCTTTTGAAGATCGGGTGTTGTCTCTTATAGCAGTGCTGCCTTCTTGCTTTCTTATCGTCTTTCTTTTGCTTGGATCGCGTCAAACTGAAGCCCAAAACCTTTTTGGCATGGAGAGGAGAGAGAAAATTTAAAGGAGGCATGGAGAAGGAGAGAAAGGGGCTATGTGGCATGGGCAGAGGGCAAAGCTCTCTATCTTGGGTGTAGATAGGGTTTATATAGATCCTGCTGTGCCATGTAGTGCCACATCATCCCAGCCAATCATGGCTCTTCATGCAATCATATCTAAATCTAATTGATGGGATGATATCATATGATCCAATCAGATTAGAGTCTCTCACAAACCTCCTTAGGTGACACTAAGACTGGTCAAAGAAGAGTCTTTGGTGCCACCCAAGTAGAGAGGATGAAGCAACTGGAGTCCCATCCGTATGGGACTTCAATCTTTATCCTCTTTGAGCACACGCCTCCCTAGACATGCGCCCTCTTCCTTTCCTTCTTTAAGTAGGGGGACAAAGCCCCATTTACTCTTCATGGGTGCATGACACATGAGCAGATGTCTAAGTATCAAATGTCAACGTTTGATCAAAGTCAAAAAATAAGATTTAGCAGGTGATGAAAACTGACAGATGTTGTCTCAAATTTATCTTATAAATTAAGACAACCTTTTTCTGATATGGACAAGATGTAGCCAGACCAAGTAAAGATTTCTGAGGGAGTTCAAACATATTTGACTCAGTCGAGACAACTTTTAATGATTGTTAAAGAAGAATATTAGGCTCAATCGTGTGCTAGCATGATTTTTTTGAATCCAATTGAATCTTATTCAAATTAATTGAACTGGATTAGTCTAATTGATGATATCCAGATCTAAATCCTTATTTGTATGATCCAGTTAGGTTCAGTTCTATATGATAATGGGATATATCATGATTTCTATCATCGACATCATCGAAACACCTTTCGATGGATCAGAACTTTTTTAATTCAAACAACTAGTATGATCGATTATCTAAATGAAGAAAAAATTCTGATTTTTCGAATCAGATTCATTCAGATCTGATCGGATCAAGAGATATATTTTAAATTTTTTTTTCTTTGATCCTAATCAGATCTAGGATGTTTTAGATCTCATTCTTATTATTTTAATAATTAAAATAAAATTAGATAAATTAAATTAAATTTAATTTACCTTGAAGTGGGTAATCCTATTATCCGATGATGATCCTGTGAGCAGCGGAAGGTTCTAGATCTAGCCATGCAAGGCCTGGCCTCTATCGGTATCCACTCGGATTGAATTTGGAGATCCTCTTCTTCTCTATCACGTCTCCAAAAATCAGATTTGGATCTGATCTGGAGGATCTTCAAAACTTCTTTTGAAAATCAGCAGTTGTCCTTTACAACAGTGAGCTTTCAGTCATCTTTCTCTCATCTGGATTGCATCAACCAAGAATCCAAACACTTTGGACGTAGAGAGGAGAGGGAGAATGTGGGTTTGGCATGGAGGAAGAGGGGAGAGGAGGCCTTGGGGCATGAAAATTGAATTCTTTTTCCAATAATAATTTGAGTTGGGCGCAGGGTCTTATTTATAGACTATCTGTAATCCAACTCCTCTTCTTTCCAACCAATCATAACCCTTTGTAAAATCAGATCTAAATCTGATGGATGAAAATAGAGTCCCCTGGATTCCTCCTTAGATGGTGCTTAAGACCAGTCAAACTTGGTTCTTAGGAGAACTTTAATTGAAATTCAAAAAGAAGATGGAGTTCCTGTCCAACAGGGACTCCTTCCAACTTGGACAAAGGATGGAAAATTCTGATTTTTTGGACCAGATTCGTTCAGATTTGATTAGATCAAGAGATATATTTCAAAAATTTTTCTCTTTGCTCTAGATCAGATCTAAGATATTTCAGATCTGATTATTATTATTTTAAAAATTAAAATAAAATTAGATAAATTAAATCAAATTTAATTTACCTTGATATGGGTAATCCTATTACCCGTTGATGATCCTGTATGCAGCGGAAGGTTCTGGATCTAGCCACGCAAGTGCCTGGCCTCTACCGGTATCCACTCGGGCTGGATCTGGAGATCCTCTTCTTCTCTATCATGTCTCCAAAAATTAGATCTGGATCTGATCTGGAGGATCTTCAAAACTCCTTTTGAAGATCAGCAGTCGTCCTTTGCAGCAGCGCAGCCTTCTAGCTTTCAGTCGCCTTTCTTTGATCTGGATTGCACCAACCAAAAATCCAAAACTCCTTTTGGACGTGGAGAGGAGAGGGAGAAGGTGGTTTGGCATGGAGGAAGAGGGGAGAGGCAGCCTTGGGGCATGGGAAATTGTGATTCTTTCAATCATTTCAATCACAATCTGAGTTGGGCGCAGGGTCTTATTTATAGACTATCTGTGATCCAACTCCTCTTCTTCCCAACCAATCACAACCCTTTGTGAAATCAGATCTAAATCTGATTGGTGGGAATAGAGTCCCCTGGATTCCTCCTTAGAGGGTGCCTAAGACCAGTCAAAGTTGGTTCTTAGGAGAACTCTAATTGGAATCCAAAAAGGAGATGGAGTCCCTTGTCCAACAGGGACTCCTAGGCGCCTCCAACTTGGGCACACGCCAAGGGTGGCGTGCGCCCTCCTCCTTGCCAGGTTCTGGCAGGGGGACAGGCCCCCACCAGCTCTCCAATAGGTGCATGACATGTGGACAAAAGTCAAAGTGTCAATGGTCAACATTTGACCAGTCAAAGGTCAGACTTTTGACCAAAGTCAAAGGACAAGAAATGGCAGGTGACCAAAAATGGCAGGTAATTGTCTTACAAAATAAGACAACCTTTTCTGACTTGGACAACCTCCAGTCAGACCATAGTGAAGGCCTCTGATTGAGCACAAACTCCTTTGGCTCAGTCAGGACAACTATTTATGATAGTAAAAGAAGAACGTTAGGTTCAATCGAGTGCTAGCACGATTTTCTTGAACCTAATTGAATCTCATTCAGATCAATTGAACTAGGATCAGTTCAATTGATGATCACCAGATTCAAACCCTTGTTTGTGTGACCCAGTTAGGTTCAGTTCTGTATGGTAATGGGATATGTCATGATCTCTATCATCGACATCATCGAAACTCCTTTCGATGGATCAGAACTCTTCTGATTCGAACAGCTAGAATGATCGATCATCTAAATCATTCTAATTGCTCCCAAAATCCACCAGTGACACCTAGCAGTATATGGTGGCAACCCATCAGAGCTGAATGCGAACCTCTTGGTGCAGCTACCTGTGTGATTAAGTTCTTCTATCTTGAGCCCCGATCAGATTAGGGTTAAGGTGAACTCGTCAAACCCTAGTTCTGTCATATGATGTAATCATTCGATTCAAGTCCGATGTGAAAATCTAAATAGAAACTCTTTCTATTATTTCACTCTGCCATGGCCATGGGCTTCTGGACTTGATTCTCATGATCATCATAGGGCTGCTCCTCTACCACCGAGGTAGATAGATTCCATCTTGATGCAATCCAGTTCCTACAATGAACATGCTATAGCCAACATACACCTCAGGGTTCCATATGGCTAGGAGATCGAGTAATGGTGTAGTCAAACTATAACACCCTCAAGGTGAACTGCCGATGCACCTCAGGTCAAAGAACCAGACACACTACTGCAGCATCGAGTCAGTCATTGACGAGAAGGTAGACTTCCTAATGACTACTCGAGGTGGTCACGCTCAGTGCCCTCGTTCTCTAACGAGTACCTGTACTCTCGCTCCGGTGTCTCCACACCGTAGACTCAAGACTCATCTACTAAAGAGAAGCGATTGTACACCAACCTTCCGGATCAATCACCATCCTCGTGATGATCCTATGGTCGGGAGCATTTTATGAGTTAATAATGATTATTCATGTCTTAAATTTTCAACTCTTGAAAATATGAATTATCATTACCATTAACTCAAAGGATGTATCACAGACACTAAATACACATATGTGATAGAAAATAACCCATTTTATTGATATTAGTCAAAATTATAATTTTGCCCCTAGAAGTGTATTACAAGTGTCAGCCAATTCTGGCTTCTAGGGCACATATATCTAACAATCTCCCACTTGTCCTAAAGCCAATTGGCTACAAGTCTAAGTCCCATCTTCTCAAGGTGGGCTTCGATCTTCTGCTGGCCCAACGGCTTTGTAAGTGGGTCTGCCACATTATCTGTGGAGTTGACTCTCTTGACCTCGACGTAACCCTTCTCGAGGTAATCGCGGATGAGGTGGTATCGCCGCTCAATGTGCTTGGATTTCTTGGTGAGACCTCGGCTCCTTAGCAAGGGCTATGGCGCCATTGTTGTCGCAGTATAGAGGAATGGCATCTGATGGCATTACTCCAATTTCTGCAGCAAACTTCTTGTACCAGAATGCTTCCTTCGCAGCCTCTGATGCAGCGATATATTCTGCTTCCATGGTGGAATCTGCTATCACCGTTTGCTTGGAACTCTTCCAGCTGACAGCACCACCATTGCACACAAACAGACTCCCAGATGTCGACTTTCGATCATCTATATCGGACATGAAATCCGAGTCTGTGTATCCCTGGACTTGGAGTTCTCCATTACCAAAGACCAACATCATATCCTTAGTTCTTCTCAAGTACTTAAGGATACATTTCACAGAAGTCCAGTGTTCTTCACCTGGATTTGACTGATATCTGCTTGTGACACTCACAGCATGGGCTATATCAGGTCGTGTACATAGCATGGCATACATGAGGCTCCCTATTGCAGAAGCATAAGGGATCTTGCTCATGCGTTCTATTTCCTCAGGTGTGCTAGGGCACATCTTCTTGGAAAGATGAATACCATGTCTGAAGGGTATTAATCCCCTCTTAGAGTTTTCCATACTAAACCTCTTTAGTACTTTCCTCTATGTACATCTTCTGTGAAAGTCCTAGCATCCTATTCGGTCTATCCCTATAGACCTTAATTCCTAGAATAAAGGATGCTTCACCTAGGTCTTTCATGGAGAATTCCTTGGACAACCATAATTTTGACTGTTGTCAACATGGGAATATCATTCCCAATAAGGAGGATGTCATCCACGTACAATACGAGGAAGACAACAGCGCTCCCACTGACCTTTTTGAAAACACACGGTGGTTCCTCTTCATTTTTGATGAAACCAAACTTTTTGATCACATCATTGAAATGAGTGTTCCAGCTCCGAGATGCTTGCTTAAGTCCATATATGGACCTTTGCAGCTTGCAAACCTTGTGATCAGTATCACTGGATGTGAAACCTAGCGGCTGTTCCATATAGATATCTTCCTCAAGATATCCATTTAAGAATGCCATTTTCACGTCCATTTGCCATATTTCATAATCGAAATAGGCTGCAACGGCAAGCAATGTGCGGATGGATTTTAGCATAGCCACTGGAGGAAAAGGTATCCTGATAGTCAATGCCTTCGCGTTGACTATAACCTTTTGCCACTAGTCTAGCCTTGAATGTCTCCACATTTCCCATCTGCACCAATCTTTCTCTTGAAGATCCATTTACACCCAATAGGTACTATACCTTCTGGTGGATCTACCAAGGTCCAGACTTGGTTTGAGTGCATCGAGTCAATTTCTGACTGCATTGCCTCTAGCCATTTCTCGGAGTCGATATCTGATATCGCCTCGTTGTAGGTTTTGGGATCATCACCATGAGCACCATTACCTACGAGGAACATTTTCTCTACTTCCTCTGAAATAATACCTAAGTATCTTTCAGGGGGATGGAAAACTCTTTCCGATCTACGAGGTGGAGGAGGTAGTGTTCTTATTGGCTCAACCTGATTTGGTTCCAATTGGTCCTTAGCTCGTTGTACTTGTGAGACTTTCTCATCAAGCTTAATCTGCTTTCCAATGCCGCTATCTTGAATAAACTATTTTTCAAGAAAGATGGCATGTCGACTCACAATCACATTGTGGTCTTCTGGAATGTAGAAATAGTATCCTAATGACTCTTTAGGATATCCTATGAATCGAGCTCTAAAGGACCTAAACTCTAACTTGTCCGCTTGTTGTCTTTTGACATGAGCCGGACAACCCCAAATTCTGAGATGACTCAGACTTGGTTTCTTACCGTGCCATATCTCATACGGTGTGGTAGGAACGGTTTTAGAGGGAACCCTATTCAGTAGATAAATTGAAGTTAACAATGAGTGTCCCCAAAGAAAATCAGGGAGGTCTGTGAAGCTCATCATGGATCGAACCATATCCAATAGAGTCCGATTTCTCCATTCTGAAACCCCGTTGAGTTGAGGTGTTCCTGGTGGAGTCCATTGAGAGACTATGCCATTTTTCTTGAGATAGTCTAGGAATTTCGGCTAAGGTATTCACCTCCTCGATCTGATCGAAGAACCTTAATGGGTTTTTCAGTTTATTTTTCTACTTCATGTCTGAATTCTTTGAACTTTTCAAAAGCTTCAGACTTGTGTCTCATAAGATACACATACCCATACCTAGACAGATCATCGGTAAAGGTAATGAAGTAGACAAAATTGCCTCTAGCCGGCACATCAAATGGGCCGCACACATCAGTATGTACTAGGGCAAGGAGATCTGTGGCCCTCTTCCCCATGTCCAACAAAAGGGAGTTTAGTCATTTTGCCTTGAAGACAAGATTCACAAGTTGGATATGACTCGGAAAGTCAATGGACTCAATAGCCCATTTTTCTCCAATTTGTTGATCCTATCTTCTGCTATATGACCTAATCTCAGGTGCCATAGATATCTATCGTTTGGACTATCCCTAGGTCGTTTGGCATTCACGTTTTGCTCGATAGTTAGAATAGGTACATCAATATGTAGCTGATAAAGACCATTAATAAGGAAAACCATTTGCAATTTTATTTCTTTCATAAAGAATGTTACAATGGTCCTTAAAGAAGGTAATCACATAGCCTTCTAGTGCTAAGCATGAAACAGAAATCAAATTCCTGCTAGCTGCAGGCACATAATAACAGTCTTTCAAAACTAAGTCTAAACCAGATGGTAATCGAAGAGGGTATGTTCCCACGGCTACTGCAGCAACTCTTGCTCCATTACCGATGCGTAGGATCATGTCTCCATCCCTCAGCCTCCTGCTATCCTCAAGACCCTGCATGGAAGTGCACAGATGAGCACTAGAACCAGAGTCAAGCACCCAACTGGATGCAGAAGAAACCGTAAGGTTAGACTCAATAACGAGCATACCTCCAGAAGGACCTTCCTTCTTGTTCTTCAGGGTGGCCAGGTAAGTAGGGCAGTTCCGCTTCCAATGGCCGTCGCTGTTGCAATGGAAACACTTTCCTTTGACATCGGCCTTTTTCTTCGGCTCTGCCTTCTTCTTCTTTGCTCCTTCCACCTTCTTGCTTTTTCACAGACTTCTTTTTCTTTCCATAAGACTTTCTTTTGGAAGAAGTCCGTTCCATAGCAAGAACTGAGCCTTTAGAACCTTTCATAGAAAGCTCAGCGGTGACCAGCATATTCATTAATTCGGCCAAGGAATTTTGAAGTTTATGCATGTGGTAATTCATGATGAATTGCCCATATGCATCAGTCAAGGATTGCAGAATAATATCATTCTGCAGATCCAAGTCTAACTTCACACCGAGCTTCTCAAGCTCTTCCATGTCCTTGATCATCATCAGACAGTGATCTTGGACTGACTGCCCATCATGCATCTTAGCCTTAAAAAGTCATTTCGTGACTTGATACTTTGGCTGCGCGACTCTGTTCACCAAACATCTCCTGTAGGTGAGCCAACATTTGGCGAGCAGTCCCGATATCTTCATGTTGGCGCTGGAGCTCATCAGACATCGAGCCCAACATGTAATATCTGGCCTTATTATCTTCGTCTATCCATTTTTCTAGAGACGCTCTCTGTTCAATGGATGGACGGGCTGGTAAGGTGGGAGGGTCCTGGTCCAATACATGGGTTAACTTCTCGAAACCCAAAACTATTTTGTAGTTCCTGAGCCAATCTTTATAATTGGGTCCAGGTCAGTCTATGTGTGTCCAGGATACGTGCTAATGGGTTGGACGCAGACATTTTTCTGTAGAGAGTCAAAGATTCTAGTTAGATACTGTAATTATGACTTGACCAATTTATTTAGAAATTTTATTTTTAAATAAATTAGCTCCCACTATTTTCTCGGATCCCTACACTCCCTCTGTAGAGATGCAAAAATCTCCATGATTAATGATTTCTAGTGGGTGGTGCGGTCTCACCAACTGACTCATCACCTCACCTAACAGTTATTGGTGATGGGTTAGCCAATGAGTGAACAACTCTTGTTCAATGATTCTCTAATCATGGTGCACCCAAACTTGGTCTCTAATTCATGAATCTCACCGTATCCGGAAATATTGATCCACTCCTTAGTTAAGTCAGACCCACCATTTGCATAGACTGGGTTCCTAATTGAGTCTCTCACCGTATCCAAAATATTGAGCCCAACTCATCCTCCAGCCCATAGCATCCAATGCCTAATAGACATGGTTGCATCTTTCCGGTGCAACTGAGCCACTGTATCCAGCCGAGAACAATCAACCCCGGGAAGGGCCCGCACATCTACAATGGTGGAAGACCTCAGACTTAATCTTTTCTTAGGGAGAATTGATTCAGGTCTCATTAAACTAGACTTGTCATAGTCATAACAATTATGACTAACCTAGTGGCATGGGTTAGCTCGGATTATTGACCACCTCAGATCAGAACTGTGTCAACAGATATGGCCAGGTAAGTGAGACCGGTGGAAGGAATATGCCATTAACTCGTACAAGAATGCATTCAGGTCGAGTAGCTTCCAATTAAAAATCCAGTCGGTCGTATGTGCCAAACTTACCTTAGACACCAAATTGTTGAGCCAGAACCAATTGGGTTAGCCTACAATCCAGACTCTAACCTCTGAGCCTAATTAGGTCTTGCTTGATCGTGACTCGATCTTGACCCAGACTTAATCCTATTAGGCTGGTCAATTTAAGCATTGTTGATCCCATCTAACCAACTCTTGATTCGGTTTGATCAACCGCTTAGACCTAATTGAGCTACCCAAGCCCGAACCCAGTATTATGAATATGTCTTAGATCTGAAAATTCTCAATTTTAGACCTAATTAATATTTCCATAATCTTAATTTTTAATTAAGTAGGGTTCATAAACAAAATATGCACAATAAATCCTAGGGTTTCAGGATCTAGGGTTTTGCAGAAAGTAAGTTTTGGATTTCTGATTAAGGACGAACACGCAGCACCCCTACACATCATAAGAACACCCCATCGAATGGGAAGAGAGGGCCTTTAAACCCTTCTTCATTCTTATGACCGGACGGCCAAGAGGAACGCCTTAATCAGGAACATGCAATACTACAAAATAGTTTTAGATCTATATCATATATCTCATATACAAATTAGATCTAATCATGGCATATTTTGCATACATCTCATGTATCGAATCATGCATATTTTTAGATCTAAATTATCTCATAATAATCTAAAAAATTAGATTTAAATTGATCTAATCAAAATAAATTCTAATCTAGATAATTATGTAGAACTATTCTACAACTAGTCTAGACATGCATCAATCATATCTCATATGATATTTAAAATTAAATAATTTTTATTTACTATTTTTTAGATGTTATTATAATATTATAATATCAAAAAATAGTAAATAAATAGATCTAAAATATGATTTAATCAAATTAAATTAAAAACATGCAAGACTATTCTATAGAACTATTCTATTTTAGAACTAGTCATGCATATTTTCTAATCTTAGATCCAAATCATTTAATTTTAATTTTTTCTGATTTCAGATCTGATCACATCTCATGTGACATCTAAAATCACTTATTTTTTAATTAAAATAAATTTAAAATTAGATCTAAACACTTTTAGAACCTTGGCTCTGATACCAGTTGAAGGAAAATCCTGATTTTCTGGACCAGGTTCGTTCAGATCTGATCAGATCAAGAGATATATTTCAAAAATTTTTTTTTTGATCTAGATCAGATCTAAGATATTTTAGATCTGAATTATTATTATTTTAAAAATTAAAATAAAATTAGATAAATTAAATCAAATTTAATTTACCTTGATATGGGTAATCCTATTACCCGTTGATGATCCTGTATGCAGCGGAAGGTTCTGGATCTAGCCACGCAAGTGCCTGGCCTCTACCGGTATCCACTCAGGCTGGATCTAGAGATCCTCTTCTTCTCTATCATGTCTCCAAAAATTAGATCTGGATCTGATCTGGAGGATCTTCAAAACTCTTTTGAAGATCAGCAGTCGTCCTTTGCAGCAGCGCAGCCTTCTAGCTTTCAGTCGCCTTTCTTTGATCTGGATTGCACCAACCAAAAATCCAAAACTCCTTTTGGACGTGGAGAGGAGAGGGAGAAGGTGGTTTGGCATGGAGGAAGAGGGGAGAGGCAGCCTTGGGGCATGGAAAATTGTGATTCCTTTCAATCACTTCCAATCACAATCTGGGTTGGGCGCAGGGTCTTATTTATAGACTGTCTGTGATCCAACTTCTCTTCTTCCCAACCAATCACAACTCTTTGTGAAATCAGATCTAAATCTGATTGGTGGGAATAGAGTCCCCTGGATTCCTCCTTAGAGGGTGCCTAAGACCAGTCAAAGTTGGTTCTTAGGAGAACTCTAATTGGAATCCAAAAAGGAGATGGAGTCCCTTGTCCAACAGGGACTCCTAGGCGCCTCCAACTTGGGCACACGCCAAGGGTGGCGTGCGCCCTCTTCCTTGCCAGGTTCTGGCAGGGGGACAGGCCCCCACCAGCTCTCCAATAGGTGCATGACATGTGGTCAAAAGTCAAAGTGTCAATGGTCAACATTTGACCAGTCAAAGGTAGACTTTTGACCAAAGTCAAAGAACAAGAAATGGCAGGTGACCAAAAATGGCAGGTAATGTCTTACAAAATAAGACAACCTTTTCTGACTTGGACAACCTCCAGTCAGACCATATGAAGGCCTCTGATTGAGCACAAACTCCTTTGGCTCAGTCAGGACAACTTATTTATGATAGTAAAAGAAGAACGTTAGGTTCAATCGAGTGCTAGCACGATTTCCTTGAACCTAATTGAATCTCATTCAGATCAATTGAACTAGATCAGTTCAATTGATGATCACCAGATTCAAACCCTTGTTTGTGTGACCCAGTTAGGTTCAGTTCTGTATGGTAATGGGATATGTCATGATCTCTATCATCGACATCATCGAAACTCCTTTCGATGGATCAGAACTCTTCTGATTCGAACAGCTAGAATGATCGATCATCTAAATCATTCTAATTGCTCCCAAAATCCACCAGTGACACCTAGCAGTATATGGTGGCAACCCATCAGAGCTGAATGCGAACCTCTTGGTGCAGCTACCTGTGTGATTAAGTTCTTCTATCTTGAGCCCCGATCAGATTAGGGTTAAGGTGAACTCGTCAAACCCTAGTTCTGTCATATGATGTAATCATTCGATTCAAGTCCGATGTGAAAATCTAAATAGAAACTCTTTCTATTATTTCACTCTGCCATGGCCATGGGCTTCTGGACTTGATTCTCATGATCATCATAGGGCTGCTCCTCTACCACCGAGGTAGATAGATTCCATCTTGATGCAATCCAGTTCCTACAATGAACATGCTATAGCCAACATACACCTCAGGATTCCAATGGCTAGGAGACCGAGTAATGGTGTAGTCAAACTATAACACCCTCAAGGTTGTTAGATATATGTGCCCTAGAAGCCAGAATTGGCTGACACTTGTAATACACTTCTAGGGGCAAAATTATAATTTTGACTATAATCAATAAAATGGGTTATTTTCTATCACATATGTGTATTTAGTGTCTGTGATACATCCTTTGAGTTAATGGTAATGATAATTCATATTTTCAAGAGTTGAAAATTTAAGACATGAATAATCATTATTAACTCATAAAATGCTCCCGACCATAGGATCATCACGAGGATGGTGATTGATCCGGAAGGTTGGTGTACAATCGCTTCTCTTTAGTAGATGAGTCTTGAGTCTACGGTGTGGAGACACCGGAGCGAGAGTACAGGTACTCGTTAGAGAACGAGGGCACTGAGCGTGACCACCTCGAGTAGTCATTAGGGAAGTCTACCTTCTCGTCAATGACTGACTCGATGCTGCAGTAGTGTGTCTGGTTCTTTGACCTGAGGTGCATCGGCAGTTCACCTTGAGGGTGTTATAGTTTGACTACACCATTACTCGGTCTCCTAGCCATATGGAACCCTGAGGTGTATGTTGGCTATAGCATGTTCATTGTAGGAACTGGATTGCATCAAGATGGAATCTATCTACCTCGGTGGTAGAGGAGCAGCCCTATGATGATCATGAGAATCAAGTCCAGAAGCCCATGGCCATGGCAGAGTGAAATAATAGAAAGAGTTTCTATTTAGATTTTCATATCAGACTCGAATCAAATGATTACATCATATGATAGAGACTAGGGTTTAACGAGTTTACCTTAATCCTAATCTGATCGGACCTCAAGATGGAAGAACTTAATCATACAGATAGCTGCACCAAGAGGTTCGCATTCAACTCTAATGGGTTGCCACCATATACTGCTAGGTGTCACTGTTGGATTTTGGGAGCAATTAGAATGATTTAGATGATCGATCATTCTAGCTGTTCGAATCAGAAGAGTTCTGATTCATCGAAAGGAGTTTCGATGATGTCGATGATAGAGATCATGACATATCCCATTGACCATTGATACTTTGACTTTTGACCACATGTCACACACCTATTGGAGAGCTGGTGGGGGCCTGTCCCCCTATCAGAACTTGGCAAGGAAGAGGGCGCCCGCCACCCTTGGCGTGTGCCCAAGTTGGAGGCACCTAGGAGTTCTTGTTGGACAAGGACTCCATCTCCTTTTTGGATTCTAATTAGAGTTCTCCTAAGAACCAACTTTGACTTGTCTTAGGCACCCTCTAAGGAGGAATCCAGGGGACACTATTCCCACCAATCAGATTTAGATATGATTTCATAAAGAGTTGTGATTGGTTGGGAAGAAGAGAAGTTGGATCACAGTCAGTCTATAAATATGACCCTACGCCCAACTCAGATAATGATTGAATCACAATTCCCCACGCCCCAAGGTTGCCTCTTCCCTCCTCCTCCATGCCAAACCACCTTCTCCCTTTCCTCTCCACATCCAAAAGGAGTTTTGGACTTTTGGTTGGTGTGATTCAGATCAAAGAAAGGCGATTGAAAGCCAGAAGGTTGCGCTGCTGCAAAGGACGACTACTGATCTTCAAAAGAAGTTTTGAAGATCCTCCAGATCAGATCCAGATCTAATTTTTGGAGTCATGATAGAGAAGAAGAGAATCTCTAGATCCAGCCCAAGTGGATACCGGTAGAGGCCAGGCGCTTGCATGGCTAGATCCAGAACCTTCCGCTATAAATAGGATCATCAATGGGTAATAGGATTACCCATATCAAGATAAATTAAATCTGATTTAATTTATCTAATTTTATTTTAATTTTTAAAATAATAAAAATTAGATCTGAAATATCTTAGATCTGATCTAGATTCAAGAGAAAAATTTTTGAAATATATCTCTTGATTTGATCAGATCTGAACGAACCTGGTCAGAAAATCAGGATTTTCCTTCAGCTCGGGCACATCTTCTTGGAAAGATGAATACCATGTTTGAAGGGTATTAATCCCCACTTAGATTTTTTCATACTAAACTTTTTTAGTACTTTCTCTATGTACATCTTCTGTGAAAGTCCTAGCATCCTATTCGGTCTATCTCTATAGACCTTAATTCTTAGAATAAAGGATGCTTCACCTAGGTCTTTCATGGAGAATTCCTTAGACAACCATATTTTGACTATTGTTAACATGAAAATATCATTCCCAATAAGGAGGATGTCATCCACGTATAATACGAGGAAGACAACAGCATTTTTACTGACCTTTTTGAAGGCACACGGTTCCTCATCATTTTTTATGAAATCAAATATTTTGATCACATCATTGAAAACGAGTGTTCCAGCCTGATATGAGGCTTGCTTAAAGTCCATATATGGACCTTTGCAGCTTGCAAACCTTGTGATTAGTATCATTGGATGTGAAACCTAGCGACTGTTTCATATAGATATCTTCCTCAAGATATCCGTTCCATAACAAGAATTGAGCTTTTAGAACCTTTCATAAAAAGCTCAGTGGTAACCAGCATATTCATTAATTCGACCAAGGAATTTTGAAGTTTATGCATGTGGTAATTCATGATGAATTGCCCATATACATCAGTCAAGGATTACAGAATAATATCATTCTGCAGGTCCAAGTCTAACTTTACACCGAGCTTCTCAAGCTCTTCTAAGTCCTTGATCATCGTGAGACAGTGATCTTGGACTGACTGCCTATCATGCATCTTAGCCTTATAAAAATTATTTCGTGACTTGATTATGGCTGCGTGACCTCTGTTCGCCAAACATCTCCAGTAGGTGAGCTAATATTTGGCGAGCAGTCCCAATATCTTCATGTTGGTGCTGAAGCTCATCAGACATCGAGCCCAACATATAATATCTGACCTTATTATCTTCGTCTATCCATTTTTTCAGAGATGCTCTCTGTTCGGTGGATGGACAGAATGGTAGGTGGGATGGTCCTGGGCTAAAACATGTGGTTGTTTGGAACCAAAATAATTTTATAATTTCTGAGCAATCTTTATAATGACTGGTCAGTCTGTTAGTGTGGTCCGGATACGTTGCTAATGGGTTGGATGCAGACATTTTTCTGCAGGAGGTCAAAGTATTCTAGGTTAGATACTGTAATTATGACTTGACTAATTTTATTAGAAATTTTATTTTTAAATAAATTAGCTTTCATATCTTTCTTGGATCCTATACTCTCTCTGTTAGAGATGCAAAAATCTCCATGAATTAATAATTTTAGTGGATGGTGCGGTCTTCACCAACTGACTTATCACCTCATCTAACAGTTAATTGGTGATGGGTTAGCCAATGAGTGAACAAACTCTATTCAATGATTCTCTGATCAGGTGCACCAAACTTGATCTAATTCATGAATCTCACTGTATCCAAAATATTTGATCAACTTCTTAGTTAAGTCAGACCCACCATTTGCATAGACTGGATTCCTATATTGAGTCTCTCACCATATCCAGAATATTAAGCCCAACTCATCCTCCAGCCTTATAGCATCCAATGCCTAATAGACATGATTGCATCTTTTCGGTGCAACTGAGCCACTGTATTCCCGAGAACAATCAACCTCGAGAAGGGCCCGCAACATCTACAATGGTGGAAGACCTCAGACTTAATCTTTTCTTAGGTAGAATTGATTCAGGTCTCATTAAACCTAGACTATCATAGTCATAACCTACAATTATGGACTAACCTAGTGGCATGGGTTAGTTGGATTATTGACCACTCAGATTCAAAACTAGGTAACAGATATGGCAGTAAGTGAGATCGATGAAGGAAATGCCATTAACTCGTACAAGAATGCATTCAATCGAGTAGACTTTCAATTAAAAATCAAATCGGTCGTATGTGCCAAACTTACCTTAGACACCAAATTATTGAGTCAGAACCAATTGGGTTAGCCTACAATCCAGACTCTAACCTCTAAGCCTAATTAAGTCTTGCTTGATCGTGACTCGATCTTGACCCAGACTTAATCCTATTAGAGTCTGTCAATTTAAGCATTGTTGATCCCATCTAACCACTCTTGATTCAGTTTGATCAACCGGCTTAGACCTAATTGAGCTACCCAAGCCCGAACCAGTATTATGAATATGTCTTTAGATTCTGAAAATTCTCAATTTAGACCTAATTTTTTATTCCTAATCTTAATTCTTAATTAAGTAGGATTCATAAACAAAATATGCACAATAAATCCTAGGGTTTCAGGATATAAGGTTTTGCAGAAAGTAAATTTTGAATTTCTGATTAAGGACGAATGTGCAGCACCCCTACACATCACAAAGACATCCTACGGATGGAGGAGGAGGGCCTTTTAAATTCTTCTTCATTCTTAATGACCGGACGGTCAAGAAGAATGCCTTAATCAGGAACAGCATTACTACAAACAGTTTAGATCTATATACCATATATCTCATATATAAATTAGATCTAATCTTGGCATATTTTGTATACATCTCATGTATCGAATTATACATATTTTTAGATCTAAATAATCTCATAATAATCTAAAAAATTAGATTTAAATTGATCTAATCAAAAATAATTCTAATCTAGTTAACATATGTAGAACTATTCTACAACTAGTGTAGACATGCATCAATCATATCTCATATTGATGTTTAAAATTAAATAATTTTATTTGCTATTTTTTAAATATTATATAATAATTATAATATCAAAAAAATAGTAAATAAATAGATCTAAAATGATTTAATCATATTAAATTGCAAAACATGCAAGACTATTCTATAGAACTATTCTATTTTGGAACTAGTGATGCAATATCTTCTAATCTTAGATCCCAATTATTTTAATTTTAATTTTTTGTATTTTAGATCTGCACATCTTTATTGTGACATCTTAAAATTACTTATTTCTAATTAAAATAAATTTAAAATAGATCTAAATATTTTTGAAACCTTGGCTCTGATTACCAGTTGAAGGAAAAATCCTGATTTTTTTCGGACCAGGTTCGTTCAGATCTGATCGGATCAAGAGAATTATTTCAAAATTTTTTATCTTTCTTGATTCATCAGATCTAAGTATTTTAGATCTAATTTTTATTATTTTAATCATTTTAAAATAAAATAAATAAATTAAATAAATTAATAATTTACCTTAAATGGGTATCCTAATTACCGATATGATTCCTATGAGTTAGCAGGAAGGTTCTGGATCTAGCCACGCCAATGCCTGACCTCTACCGAATATCCACTCAGATTGGATTTGGAGATTCTCTTCTTCTCTATCACATCTCTAAAAATTAGATCTGGATTGAATAGAGGATCTTCAAAACTCTTTTTGAAGATCAGCAGTTGTCCTTTGCAGCAGCGCAGCCTTCTAGCTTTCAATCGCCTTCCTCATCTGGATTGCACAAAACCAAAGATCCAAATACTTTGGATGTGGAGAGGAAAAAAGAAGGTGGGTTTTGGCATGGAGGAAGTGGGAGAGGAGGCCTTGTGGCTATGGGAATTGAATTCTTTTTCAATAATAATTTGAGTTGGGCGCAGGGTCTTATTTATAGACAATCTATGATCCACTCCTCTTTCTTCCCAACCAATCACAACCCTTTGTGAAATCAGATCTAAATTTGATTGGTGGGAATAGAGTCCCCTGGATTCCTCCTTAAGATGAGTGCCTAAGATCAGTCAAACTTGGTTCTAGGAAGAAACTCTATGATGAAATCCAAAAAGGAGATGGAGTCCCTATCCAACAGTGACTCCTGGGCGCTCTCAATTGGGCACATGCCGGATGGCGTGCCGCCTCTTTCTTGCGGTTCTAGTAGGAGACAGGCTCCACCAACATAGGGTGGCTGACACTATTGAACAGCAAGTCAAAGTATCATGGTTCATGTTGATCAATCAAAGGTAGACTTTTGACCAAGTCAAAGAACGAGAATGGTAGGTGAGTAAAAAATGGTAGGTAATGTCTTATCAAAATAAGACAACCTTTTCTGACTGGTACCTCCAGTCAGACGCATAGAAGCGTCTGATTGAGCACAAACTTCTTGACTCATCAGGACACAACTTATTTAATGATAGTAAAAGAAGAAACGTATGGTCAATCGAGTGCTAGCACGATTTTCTTGAATCTATTATTCTACTTTATTCCGTCATGTATGGACTAGATCAGTTTAATTGAACACCAAATTCAAACTCTTATTTGTGTGATCAGTTAGATTTAGTTCTATAATGGTAATGTAGGGTATGTCATGATCTCTACTCGCACAATCAAAACTCTTTCGGATGGACCATGCAACTCTTTCTGATTCGAACAGCTAGAATGATCAATATTAAATTACTCTAATTGCTCCAAAAATCCACCAAGTGACACCTAGCAGTGTATTATGTGTGGCAACCTATTGAGCTGAATGCAAACCTCATGGGCAGCTACTGTGTTATGTTAAATTCTTCTATCTGAGCCCTTGATCAGATTTGGATTAAGGTAAACCGTCAAACCTAGTTTCTGTCATATGATGTAATTCAGTCAAGCTAAGTTCTGATGTGAAATCTAAATAGAAACTCTTTCTATTTTTAACTCTACCATGGTCCTGGGCTGTGGACTTGTTCTCATGATCATCTAAAGGGCTGCTCCTCTACACCGAGGTAGGAGATTCCATCTTGATGCCAATCCAGTATTCCTATAAGAAACATGCTATAGCCAACATACACCTCAGGATTCCAAATGGCTCGGAGATCGAATAATGTGTAGTCAAACCAAACATATACACCACCTCAAGAGTGAACTACTATCGATGCATCTCAGGTCAAGAAACAGACGCACACACGCAGGTTCTCAGTCATGGCGAGAAGAGTGAGACTATCTAATGACTACTTGAGGGTGTCCCGCTCAGTGCCCTCACTCTCTATGAGTATCTATACTCTCGCTCCAGTATCTCCACACCGTAACTAGACTCAAACTCATCTACTAAAGAGAAAATGATTGTACACCAATCTTTCAGATCAATTACCATCCTCATGATGATCCTATGGTCGGAAGCATTTTATAAGTGATAAGTGGTAAAAAATTTCATATACTATAAAAGTATTAAATTATAAAATAAATTAATCTATTTTATTAGAAATTGATACTTTTATTAATCTTATATAGGAAATAAGGCTACCAATGTGAAGATCTCATTTTTTTGGTTCAGATGAAAAAAATTTCAAGCAAAACGGACTTCAAACGAGCCCAGAATTGAATTTTAAAAAAAAAAAAAACTGATGCAATGCTGACGTCAGCATTTTTCGCGGCGCACGGTGGACCATCTGAAGGATAATTCGGGAATTTTATAGCTTAAAGCATGCGCTGATTGGCTGAAGAATGCGGCGGTCCATGCAACACTGGGCTCGCGCATGGTCCACGAAGGGCAATTTGGGAATTCTGGCTGATCCAACGGCGATTTTCACTGAAGCTTGATTGGACGACGAGAGAAGGCACTAAATGGATGGCATCCGCAGCTCCCCGATCGAGATCCAATGGCCGAGATTTCATTCCGACATAAAAGTAAAGTTCTTAAGCTTATTTCAAACGACTC
>QRFJ01003769.1:95137-120906 GCA_006176705.1 Cocos nucifera | reverse complement strand
GCACTTGCGTGGCTAGATCCAGAACCTTCCGCTGCATACAGGATCATCAACGGATAATAGGATTACCCAACATTAAGGTAAATTAAATTTGATTTAATTTATTTAGATTTTATTTTTATTATTAGAATAATAAGAATTAGATCTAAAATATTTTATATCTAATTAGAATCAAGGAGAAAAATTTTTGAAATACATCTCTTGATCCAATCAGATCTGAACGAACTTGGTCCGAGAAATCAGAATTTTCCTTCACCTCGGTGGTAGAGGAGCAGCCCTATGATGATCATGAGAATCAAGTCTAGAAGCCCATGGCCATGGTAGAGTGAAATAATAGAAAGAGTTTCTATTTAGATTTTTATATTGGACTTAAATCGAATGATTACATCATATGATAGAAACTACGGTTTAACGAGTTCACCTTAACCCTAATCTGATCGGAGCTCAAGATAGAAGAACTTAATCACACAGGTAGCTACACCAAGAGATTCACATTCAGCTCTGATGGGTTGCCACCATATACTGCTAGGTGTCATTGGTGGATTTTGGGAGCAATTAGAATGATTTAGATGATCGATCATTCTAGCTGTTCGAATCAGAAGAGTTTTGATCCATCGAAAGAAGTTTCGATGATGTAAATGATAGAGATCATGACATATCCCATTACCATACAGAACTGAACCTAACTAGGTCACACAAATAAGAGTTTGAATCTGGTGATCATCAATTAAACTGATCTAGTTCAATTGATCTGAATGAAATTCAATTAGGTTCAAGAAAATCGTGCTAGCACTCGATTGAACCTAACGTTCTTCTTTTACTATCATAAATAGTTATCCTGACTGAGCCAAAGGAGTTTGTGCTCAATCAAAGGCCTTCACTCGATCTGACTTAAGCCTATTCAGGTTAGAAAAGGGTTGTCTTATTTTATAAGATAATACCTACCATTTTTGGTGATTTGCCATTTCTCGTCCTTTGACTTTGGTCAAAAGTTGACCTTTGACTGGTTAAATGTTGACCATTAACACTTTGACTTCTGTCCATGTGTCACGCACCTATTGGAGAACTGGTGGGGGCTTGTCCCCCTACCAAAACCTGGCAAGAAGGAGGGCGCACGCCACCCTTGGCGTGTGCCCAAGCTTGAGGCACCCAAGAGTCCCTATTGGATAGGGACTCCATCTTCTTTTTGGATTCCGATTAGACTCCTAAGAGCCAACTTTGATTGGTCTTAGGCACCATCTAAAGATGAATCCAAGGGACTCTATTCCCACCAATCAGATTTAGATCTATTTTCACAAAGGGTTGTGACTGGTTGGGAAGAAGAGGAGTTGGATCACGCATAGTTTATAAATAAGACCCTGCACCCAACTTAAAAAAATTTTGAAAATTCCCATGCCCCAAGGCTGCCTCTCCTCTCCTCCACACCAAGTCCATCTTCTCCCTCTCCTCTCTATGACCAAAGGTGTTTGGGATCCAAGTTGGTGCAATCCAGACGAGAGAAAGGCGACAGAAAGCTAGAGGGCTGCGTTGCTGCAAAGGATAACTGCTGATCTTTGAAAGGTATTTTGAAGATCCTCCAGATCACTGGCCTCTACCAGTATCCACTCGAGCTGGATCTAGAGATCCTCTTCTTCTCTATCATATCTCCAAAAATTAGATTTGGATCTGATCTGGAGGATCTTTAAAACACCTTTCGAAGATCAACTGTCATCCTTTGCAGCAGTGCAACCTTCTAGCTTTCAGTCGCCTTTCTCTCATCCAGATTGCACCAACCAAGGATCCAAACCTCCTTGGACATGGACAGGAGAGGGAGAAGGTGGATTTGGCATGGAGGAAGAGGGGAGAGGAGGCCTTGGGGCATGGAATTCTCTAATTTAGATCCCTCTTTGAGTTGGGCGCAGGGTCTTATTTATAGACTATCTGTGATCCAATTCCTCTTCTTCCCAACCAATCACAATCCTTTGTGAAATCAGATCTAAATCTAATTGGTGCAAATAGAGTCCCTTGGATTCCACCTTAGATGGCACCTAAGACCAGTCAAAGTTGATTCTTAGGAGAACTCTAATCAAAATCCAAAAAGGAGATGGAGTCCCTATCCAACAGGGACTCCTGGGCGCCTCCAACTTGGGCACACACCAAGGGTGGCGTGCGCCCTCCTCCTTGCCAGGTTCTGACAGGAGGACAAGCCCCCACCAGCTCTCCAATAGGTGCATGATACGTGGACAAAAGTCAAAGTGTCAATGGTCAATTTTTGACCAGTCAAAAGTCAACTTTTCACCAAAGTCAAAGGATGAGAAATGGTGGGTGACCAAAAATGGCAGGTATTATCTTACAAAATAAGACAACCCTTTTCTAATCTGGACAAACTCTAGTCAAATCAAGTGAAGGCCTCCGAATGAGCACAAACTCCTTTGGCTCAGTCAGGACAATTATTTATGATAGTAAAAGAAGAACGTTAGGTTCAATCGAGTGCTAGCACGATTTTCTTAAACCTAATTGAATCTCATTCAAATCAATTGAACTAAATCAGCTCAATTGATGATCACCAGATTCAAACCCTTATTTGTGTGACCCAATTAGGTTTAGTTCTATATGGTAATGGGATATGTTATGATCTCTATCATTGACATCATCGAAACTCCTTTCGATGGATCAAAACTCTCCTGATTCGAATAGCTAGAATAATGGATCATCTAAATCATTCTAATTGCTTTCAAAATCCACCAGTGACACCTAGCAGTATATGATGGCAACCCATCAGAGCTGAATGCGAACCTCTTGGTGCAGCTACCTATGTGATTAAGTTCTTCTATCTTGAGCCTTGATCAGATTAGGGTTAAGGTGAACTCGTCAAATCCTAGTTTCTGCCATATGATGTAATCATTCGATTCAAGTCCGATGTGAAAATCTAAATAGAAACTCTTTTTATTATTTCACTCTACCTTGTCCATGGGCATCTAGATTTGATTCTCATGATCATCATAGGGCTGCTCCTCTACCACCGAGGTAGATAGATTCCATCTTGATGCAATTCAGTTCCTACAATGAACATGTCATAGCCAACATACACCTCAGGATTCCATGTGGCTAGGAGATCGAGTAATAGTGTAGTCAAACTATAACACCCTCAAGGTGAACTGCCGATGCACCTCAGGTCAAAGAACCAGACACACCACTGCAGCATCGAGTCAATCATTGACGAGAAGGTGACTTCCTAATGACTACTCAAGGTGGTCACGCTCAGTGCCCTCGTTCTTTAATGAGTATCTGTACTCTCGCTCTGATGTCTCCATACTGTAGACTTAAAACACATCTACTAAAGAGAAGCGATTGTACACCAACCTTCCAGATCAATCACCATCCTCGTGATGATCCTATGGTCAGAAGCATTTTATGAGTTAATAATGATTATTCATGTCTTAAATTTTCAACTCTTGAAAATATGAATTATCATTATCATTAACTCAAAGGATGTATCACAAACACTAAATACACATATATGATAGAAAATAACCTATTTTATTGATTATAATCATAATTACAATTTTGCCCCTAGAAGTGTATTACAAGTGTCAGCCAATTTTGGCTTCTAGGGCACATATATCTAACATGAGATAGATAGATTCCATCATGATGCAATCCAGTTTCTATAATGAACATGCTATAGCCAACATACATCTTAGGATTCCATATGGCTAGGAGATCGAGTTATGGTGTAGTCAAACTATAACACCCTCAAGGTGAACTACCAATGCATCTCAGGTCAAAAAACCAGACATACCACTGCAGCATCAAGTCAGTCATTGACGAGAAGGTAGACTTTCTAATGACTACTCGAGGTGGTCACGCTCAGTGCCCTCATTCTCTAACGAGTACCTATACTCTCGCTCCGATATCTCCACACCGTAGACTCAAGACTCATCTACTAAAGAGAAGTGATTGTACACCAACCTTCCGGATCAATCACCATCCTTGTGATGATCCTATGGTCGGGAGCATCTTATGAGTTAATAATGATTATTTATGTCTTAAATTTTCAACTCTTGAAAATATGAATTATCATTACCATTAACTCAAAGAATGTATCACAGATACTAAATACACATATGTGATAGAAAATAACCTATTTTATTGATAATAGTCAAAATTATAATTTTGCCCCTAGAAGTGTATTACAAGTGTCAGCCAATTTTGGCTTCTAGGGCACATATATCTAGTTATGCATGGACCATAGGATCCAACGATCAGAAGGGCTACGATCATGATCTAAAAGTTGAAAAATATTCCAAGACTCCATCAAGATCATGTTCAACTCATATTAGGAGAAAGAGCCCGATTAGGACTCCTATGAATTGCTGAGAAGAGGATTCTCATTCTATTTAAAGGATCGAGGTGCGGTGGAGCAAGTACTGGCGTGTGTGGCATGAGAGGCACGTAGAGAAGCTCAGGCAGTCATTGAGAGGAGCTCAGCAGAGTGTCGAGTACGTGCAGCCCGTGAGAGAGAGAAGTAATAGATGCATAGCATGTAACACGGAGGCTATGAGGGCAGAGCATCTTTTAGCTTCTGAGAGTCTTCTTAGGATTCTAAGAGAGCTTTTATGAGGATAGCTTTTAGTTGAGAGAGATTTATATACAGTGAGTTAAGAGTGGGTGTTCTTTTTTTATACTTATTTTTTTCTTTTATAGTAAAACTTTGCATGCCTCGTGGAGGCGAGCCCTTAGGCTAATCCACATACTTGATTGTGTTCTTATTTTATTTTCTTCTTTCTTTCTACCGCAATATCCTGATACTAGATTCTTAATAAGTGGTATCAGAGTAGCTAATATCCCAATATAAAGGACACCATCTTTTGGCAGGAAGCGCAGTGTGAGGTAGAGCTTTAGGTGCTAGTGGGAGCCCAGCACGAGGTGGAGCTTTAAGTGTAGATGGATTAGGCACGAGATAGCAGATTTAGAAGGATGATAGGCAATATCGTGGATGAAGTTTCTATTGTCATAAGAGGCTACCCCGAGCATGTCTCAGATCAGGTAGGTCACAACTTATGATAGATGTAGGATCGAGGGATCTGACTCGATTTTCATATTTGTCTATCCATGAATAATTAGGTATTTATCCTAGAGCATGGGAACAAGATCATTCAAAAGCTCTCAAAGTTAGATAGAGGCCGAATATTGAGTCAAGATGGAGATTGTTGAGTTTTAGCATCTTGAATTTGATCCATAGAAACAAAATCCTCAGCAAAGAAGCTCATAAAGAAAAAGCCACAGCAGTAAAGCCTATGATAGAGAAGCCTAGGCCCGCAAGTGAGCACGGATCATAGGAGGGCATGGCCTAGGACATGCGCACGTGGCCTAGATGCGCGAACGTGGTCGAGGAGAGCGATGCAGTCCACCATGCCTTGGTGCTAGCATGCAGTCCACGTGCAAGTGTGGACCTCTTAGTGGTCCATGGGTAGTCCACCATGTGTTCAAGGCAATTGACATGGTTCATGTGCGAGGCATGGATAGCTTAGTGGTTCACTATGATTTCACCCATTCTATATTGCGCATTTGCACAATCTGATGGTCCAAGGCATTTCCAAGCTTGATTAGATAGCTAGAGGATTTGTTTGGATCCTAATAGGAGCCTAAATAGCACAAGATTTGGTTTAAGGCCTTTAAAAGACCCTGATAACCTATGGAACTGTGGTAGATCAGAGTGGCGCAGTAGCAATGGGTCAGAGCATCAGGTAGCGGTAAAGGGTCTTTCTTAGGAACTTTTTTAGAGCTTTGTGAGAGATTATGCTTGTTATTGAGAGAGGGATTGATATATGAGAGTTAAGAGGGTATGATCTCCTCTTGTATTTTATTTTCTCTTATAGTGAACCTTGCATGCCCTATGGAGATAAGCCTTGGACTGATCTACATATTTGATTATGTCTTATTATATCTCTTTTTTCTTTTTATTATGGTATTGATATCATCATTGGAGTGGCGATCTTGGGTGGGGATCTGTACTTCGTGCTCGTAAGGGATCCTGCTAACAAATGGTATCAAAGCAAGGTGTATCCCAATAAATTACTACCAAAAATTTATTGAAATTCTATTTATCAATTTCTCCTATTTTCTTTAACATTTTGTTCTTAATTTATAGTGCCATTTGATACCGTCGATCATCAAATAAAGACCCCTAGCCGCTATTATGGTCTGCTCTTCTAGCCACGAGCATTGTTGATTGAGGGAAGAGCCTCCCTTGCTTTGAGAATAAGGGGAAGAAGGGATCCCCTATTTCATTAAAGAAGAGAGGAAAAAGAAGGAAGAAAGAGAAAGGAAAAAGAAAAAAAGAAAAAAAAAAGAAAAGAAAGAAAGAAAGAGGAAAAAAATTTCTTTCTTCTCTCCTTTCTCTCTCTCTCTTTCCTCTCTAATCTATTTTCTCTCCCTACTTTCTCTCTCTATGAACTTTCTCCCTCTAGATTATTTCTCTCTCTACCATGCTTGTTGTCTCTATTTTCTTAGGATTGGTGAAACTTGAGGTCTATCTTCTTTGATTTGTTTGATCTTACCCAAGAAAGCTAATCTGTTAGGCACACCAAATTTTCGGCTCGATCCTAAGTAGGGTTTTGATTTAAAATTTTATTTTGATTAGTTATGAACTAGAATTAATACAAGGTATAATTTTGAATAATAGATTCTCTCAAGATTAATCAATCTGTTCTTTCAATGTTCTATAAAAGATAAGTAATAAAACATCTTTTCGAGATATCACTACTACAAAAAAGGACTATGATAGTGCATGCTATGGCAGCAATTTTTGAAATCACTGTAATAGCATTTATGACAGTGATTACAAAAAACCACTATCATAGATTGATCTATAGTAGCGGTTACAAAAAACCGCTGTTATAGGTACGACCTATAGTAGTGGCTACACCGAACCACTACTATAAGTCCAATATATGGCGGCGGTTTACTCTAACCACTACTGTACGTCAATCTATGGTAGCGGTTACATGTAACCACCACCATAAATCAAATCTAAAGCAGTGATTTAAAATAATTATTGTAATTGATGCGACCTATAGCAGTGGTTCAGTATAACCGCTGCCATATTTTTTTTTATATTTTTATTCTAAATATTATATAATTTTAAAATTTAATACTTATCTTCATCATTCATTATCTAAATAATTATCATTAGAATATTATCACAAAAGGTTGCCTCGATCCGATGGCCCTAGCTTCATCGATCAAAAAAATTTGATTTTGACGATCACGAATGATAACATAATAATCTGATAGATGGAGATCTCTGATGGATTCGAAAATCTGCAACGATGATCTCAATGATGTTTGTAGCATATTATTAAAGATTTACTTCAATCGAATATCGTTATCTTGGTCAATTTAGTACCAAATAATTTTGACTATTAAATGATAAATGAGTGATTAAAGGACCAGACGACGTCCGATTATGAGATAATTCTTTCATAAATGATCTTGGCTACTGTTTTAATCATTTTTATGATGGTGATCATAAAATTTAACTCGTGGATCTAAGAATGATTCAAAACTATACGTCGCTTGATAACCTTTCTTAAACTTCATTGGTAATTATGCTCATACTTTTGCAAGATCTACTTAACATGAATAGTTCATACAAAAATAATTTAAATTTTATTATCATCATCATATAAAATCATTAAAATTATGACGAAGATCATTTAACTAAAAAATTATCTCATAATTGGACGTTGTTTGGCCCCTTGATTGCTTGTTTCTTATTTAACGACTAAAATCATTTCATACTAAATTGACCATGATAACAATATTCAATTAAAGTGAAACTTAATAGTATGCTACAAATATTATCGAGATCATCGTTGCAAATTTTTAGATCCATCGGTGGTCTTCATCTATCAAATCATCACATCAACGTTCATGGTCGTTGAAATTGAATTTTTTTAATCGATGAAGCTGGGACCATCAGATCAAGATGATCTTTTATGATGATACTCTAATAATAATTATTTAAATAATAAATGATGAAAATGAGTATTAAATTTTAAAATTACATAATATTTAGAATAAAAATATAAAAAATTAATTTTCAACCTATGGCAGTAGTTACTGAAAATCGCTGTTATAGACCTATGACCGTAGTTTTATAATCACTGCCATAGATCTATGACTATGGTAGCAGTTCGAGAACTACTACCATAGAGCTATGACAGCAGTTCAAAAATCACTGTTGTAGCTTAGGTTAAAGTTAACCTACCCTAAAATTCAGTTTCCTCTCGCGCCCTCTCTCTCTCCCTCCTCTCCATCGTCGATGAGACCCCACCCCTCTCCTTCCCCAGTCGATGTCGCCCCTCCTTCACCCCTAGCCGCTCCTACCTCTCAATGCCTCCATCCTCCCCGCTCTCCCGCCCATCCCTGGCCGCCCCCACCTCTCGCCCCTCCCCGGTTAGCCCCAACCCCCACCACCCCCACCTCCTGGGCCACCCCTCCCCATCATCATGCACCCCCCTCGGCCTCCCTATCATTACACCACCCCCCTGGCCCCCCCAATTCCTAGCCACCCCCACCTCTCGGCCCCTCCCCCGTCAATCCCCCAACCCACGCCACCCCCACCTCCTAGGCTGCCCCTCCCCATCACCGCACACCCCCCTCGGCCTCCCCGTCACCGCGTTCCCCCCCCCCCGAACCCCCATCCTCGATCGCCCCTACCTCTCAGCCCCTCCCCGCCCATTCTGGTCAATCCCCCACTCCTGCCACCCCCACCTCTCGGGCCACCCCTCCCATCACCATGCACCCCCTCGACCTCCTTATCACCACGTCCTCCAGCCACCCCATCTCTCGATGCCCCCCCAACCGCCTCTCCCTTTTTCTCCCCTCTTTCTCTCTCTCTCTTTCCTCTCTCTCTTTTCTCTATCTCACTATCTTGCTCTTGTTTCGTAGGTTACCTCTAGCACCGTTGTCTTCCTCTAACACCATCATCGGCAATCCTCAGAGCTTTCAGTGCGACCCCCTCTCCATAGTTGCAGGTATAATTTTTTTAATTTTATAGTAATATTTATTAATCACTTATAATATTTATAATAATTTTTAAAATTTTTATAATAAATATTATAAATATTTATTATAAATATTATAATTATCTGCTGGTCAAGGGTCATGCCAGTGGGTAAGAGAACTTCTACCGATTGGTTCTAGACCATGTCGATAGATTTTGGATAGGGCTATGCCATATCCGGAACCATGGACAGCCCTTGAGCCATGCCATATCGGCAGCTGTGGACAACCCTTGGGCCATGCCGGTCGATAAGAAAACTCCTACCGATCGATTTTAGGCAATGTCGTGATAGTAGCCTTAGGCCGTGCCATATCGACGGCCATGGATAGCCCTTGGGCTATACCAACCAATAAGGAGATCACCATCAATGAGTTCTGAGTCGTGTCGGTGGTCGTAAGCTATGTCGACCACTAAGAGAACCCCCACCGATGGGTTTCGGGCCATGCTCGTGACTGTAGGCTGCACCGACCATTAATAGAAAATAAAATTATTTATTACTCATCCTTAATTATTTATGGATGTAATTCATGTTATAGAATTTATTGCATAATATTTTTTGAATGTTTATATTTTATTGCTTTTGTTTATTACATTATATAATGATAGATCCATCAATTGATTAGTGTACATAATCTTCGGTATCCATACATTTATATGAATTATACGAATGGAAGAATTATGTACAATGATCAATTGATTATTCAATTTAGATAATTTAAAAATTATAAATAATTCTATAGATAATTATAGTAATCAAATGACGTATCTTTAATGATATCGAAGTTGATGATGATGTTAGACCATGCATGCAAAGTGTTCCTCTAGGATAAAACTTATCTGATACTATCGAGATCCCAGATATATTTATTAAGAGCGATGGTGATGTCCATATTATAGATGCCACTAAGCGATGACTTCAATATTTTGGTATAAATATTAGAGTCTATTTATTGATGCTATACTAATATTATTATTCAATATGTTATATTGATTAATATTCATTAATGTTGCAGATCATGATGGTACTGAAATGCCTTCTAGCTTTCACCCCCGTCCCTCGATAGGTTACGTGGAGCTTTTCTTTTGAGGAGCAGTTGGAGTATACTCCATCTACCTCCATATTGGCTACTTAGGGACCATCCGCATCTACTCCATCGCCAGCATCTACTCCATCGACATCTGAGCCTCCACCATCAACCAGATCTCCGACACATGCTTTGATACAGGCATATAAGTATATATTTTTATTATATTATTTATTTATTTATTATATAGTATTCATATATTTATATATTTATATAATATATTTTCATTGTAGGTGCATCATCTAGTAGGATATTTCACGATCCCACATGCATGCTATGTGTGAAACTGCCAGCATTAGGTGATGGTGCAATATGATGCGGAGGGGAGGCCAGTAGGGAGACCGCGTGAGAGATGCAATCCTTTTTTGGAGTGCCTATGAGGCGGTCCAACATCATTTCAGTATTGACCATAGACTGGCAATTGATGGATGCTGGTGTCAGAAACTAGGTATGGAAAGAGATATGGATAAGTGTATCTTAATTATATTATGCATTTGATATGTTTACACTTTATTTAATTAGAATAATTTAGTAATTGACTTTTGATAACTTTGTGCAGAGGAGGTACGACTTTTCAGATCATGAGAGAGCTCAAGATGCCCAATTGAAGAAGATTGGAGAGTTGTACCAGCACTACAAGATCAAGCTCTACAGAGGATGGCTCAAGCATCGATGAGATACTCTAGAGGAGCTTGTTCCTTGGATATAGGACTGTCCTCCGAGTTAGTGGGAGAAGATGGTAGACATTAGAGGAGCCAGGAGTTCAAGATAAAAATTTAACTTTTAAATTTTTTAATATACTTAAAATTATATTTAAATATTTTTTAAATATTTGTTATTTATTTGAATACTTGTTAGGCTATCTTTCATTAGAATCGAGGGAACCGATCAGCCCAGGAGTACACGCACACTCTAGGCCATGAGTCTATGGCTAGTCATATGCATAGAAAGATAATAAATTTTGAATCTTATTAGATAAATTAAATTAATATTTTTTTTATGTTTCTAATAAACTAATCTATTGTTATAGCTGATGAGAGATGGAGTGATGCTCAGTCATAGCGAGATCTTCCAATCCAACCGTATGAATAATAAGAGGAGGCCGATGAACGCCGCGATTGAGAGAATTTTTATAAGTAATAAATAGGATATTAGTATGATTAGTATTATAATATTACTAATATTATTTTATTTAAATTTATAATTACAGGATCAGTTAGATGTGCTCACGAGCGATGGCCCAGATACTTCTAACCCCCATGACCACTGTCTCAAGTCTTGGGGCCTAGCACTTTGGGAGGATTCGATGCCGGCCCAAATATATGCCGATGAGCTACTAGTCTGAGACGAGCATCTCTTCACATGCTTCCGGTGTCATCAGTCGAGAGCAGCTTGAGAAGGCATTTACATAGGCAGCTCAGACTACGGCATGGGCAGATTAGGCTATGGCACAGGCTACTCATGCTGAGGAGCGCACATCTCACCTGGAGGGCATCCTGAGCGTCATGGTGATAAGGCTCAGTGCGCATTTTGAAGCTGACTTCATAATCCTTGAGGACATGTTGGTCGATGTTCCAACTTTAGCTCCTCTAGCTCCATCTCCTCCAGCTCATGGTCTATCTCTCAGTGACGACAATGATGTAGATTTAGAAAATTTTTAAGATATTTTTTTAAAAAAATATTATAATAAATTTTATTTGATAATAAAATTTAAGTATTTTAGAAATATTCTTATATTTATAATATTTTTTTATATTTTTTTATGTTATATATATCTCTACATTTATCAGATAAAATATATAAAAAATTAAAAATTTAATATTTTTTATTATTCAAAAGCTACGATAGCTGTTGCAAAATCGCTGTCGTAGGCATGCTAAGCGCTGTCATAAGTTACGTGCCAACCACTGTCATTAACTTATGGTAGTGGTTATAAAATCGCTGTACTAGACCTATGACAACGGTTAGTAAACTGCTGTCATAGACTGTATATGGCAGCGGTTCACATAACTACTGCCATAGATCTACGGTGATGACCGCAATGATAATGATTAGTTAACCGCTGCTATAGCCTATGACAGTAATTTTTAAGGCTACGACAGCGGTTACAAACTACTGTCGTAGTCCTATTCTATAGTAGTGTATTTCATAATTTATTTTGAAAGCAAATAATTAGTATTTGAAATTATGCATGATCTATGAAACTATATTTTGAATGAAAAGTGATTTAAAAATTTGAGATTTTTAGAATATTATGATTTATTAATTTATTATGGAATGTGCATATGTTGACTTGAATTATAATATATATGTTATCTTGCAAAAAGTGTTTTTGGCACAAATCAACCTAACTATGTTCTGGATACTGCTAATATGGGTTATACGTTGGTATTTTGGACCCTATCAATGAGGATTATATATTGTTACTCTGTACCCTGCCAATAGGGGTTATATATTGTTACTCTAGACCCTATCAATGAGGATTATGTATTGATTTTTGAACCCTACCAATGGAACTTATATGTTGACACTCTGATTGAGCTTTTAGTGCTTCCATAAGGATAAGTATAGTAATAGTTAAGACTGTTAAGTTATATATATTTTATTTTAAATTGAATTTATGATTATGTATTAGCAATATTTAAAAAGATTTGATTTGCATTAATTAGCATGGAATATATGTTCTTATGATATTCATAGCATTTGTTTTAGAACAATATATGTTATAAACATATCTGGAATGTTTAGTTGAGATATTCATTATTTACTAGGCTATCGAGGTCATCATTTCTTTCTTTTATTTTTCAAAGTTAGATATTGAATTGCGAATATGAGCATTATTTGGGAGAGAGTTTTAGAGATGAGATTTGGTAGTATCAACTTCGTTGAACTTAAATCTATTTTTTTATTTTTTTAGTGAAACTTTATTTAATATAAAAATTTGAATTTGGATACCATTTGAATTTGTTAATAAATTAAATTTTAATTTTTAATATTTTTAATTAATTTTACTATGACTCATTGATATTTGTTTGAAATATCTTGCTTGTGAAAAATGTTCTCCATAAGTATGTGGCGATCATCGCCATCCTAATTAGCTCATATTCTCAGGTCTAGGGCGTGACAACTCTAGTGGTGGTGAGGATAAGGTGAGCTACTTAGCTAAAAGGAGTTTTCAAAAAGAGGAGGGAAGATAAAATAAAAAAGGGGAGGCAGCAATCCATGCTTGCCTCCCCCTACCCTAGCTTGCTTAGGTGGCGAATCTACTAGTAGAGGCACAAGTGGTACAAAAATAGCAAGCAACCCCTTCTTATATAGCAATGGAGGAAAGGTAGCTTAAAGAGGCTATTTAGCTCGTAGAAGATAGAGAGCCGCCTGGGGAAAAGCTTGAGAAAAGAAACAAAGGGGTCAAGAATTCCAGGCCTTCCTCGGCTAGATTTACAAATATGGAAGGGAGAGAAGCTTGGAAGCTAAGGATAGGCCAAGTATCTCCACCAACTTCCTTAAGATCCATTCTTTTATTCGTTAAAAATTTATTAGAAATTCTATATTTTTTTAGATAAATATTTTTTATACAATATTTAGATAAAAAATAATTTATCTATATTTTTTTATATATAGAAAAGTTACTTTGAAATTTGTTATCCATGTTCTTTTGTATTACTACTTTCCTTATTAAGTTGCTAAACTTTATCTACATTTTCTATAATAACCTTTATGCTTTTAAGATTTGGAGAAAATTAATAAGGCATTGAATGATAGAGATATTAAAAATGAGAATGAAGTATCTTAGAAATAAAATTAAATATCTACTTTACTGGCTGATGAAAAAATAATTTAGTCACCTTCAAGGTGGATTAGATTTTTTTCTCATTTCATAGATAAATGCTATTTATGAAAAAATAATTTATCCATCTTGAAAAGCATGAGAACATGGATAAATTGATCATTAAAAAAGTTGATTTTTCTATAATATTTATCCACCAAAGAATAGTCTCTAAAGGAATTGCATCATTTAAGGAGGTCGAGTACTTTGCTATTGACCGATCCTTAAGTTCTCTATGTGTGTGCGCGCGCGCGCGTATAATTACCCCATTAGACTTTAATATGAGGAATGATACATCATCTGAAGACCTACTCCTACCTATCCATGGTCACTCCTCATAATTTTTAGTATCTGAATCAACATGTGTAACTGCATGTATACTATTTTTATATTGTACTAGCGCAAAACTTCATTTTGAGAGTCATAAGCTAGGAGAAATTGTGTGACTTTAGACCCAAGGACCAATACAGTGCTTGACATATTTCGCTGTAGAGACCAAGAGATCAAATGGCATGCACTAATTATTATTATCAAGGAGCAGTTGTTTCCTTTTGAAGGAATTCAAGGAGCAGTTTTGCTGCATAGAGATAACGTGCCAAAGGACATAACGTCGAATGAAAATTTTAAAATCAATTTTGTGTCGCTCGTGCTCCTTTTCATCTCATCCTTCTTGTACTATCTTGCAATTAAGGGGCCTGCTAATTTGATTGAAAGCGAGTCAAATATTTAGCCTCCATTGTAGGATAATCAGTTTTGTAACAATTGCAGAAGAGTCAGGCTAGCATGCCCATCCAACCGGTATAGTAATGCCGTATGAACTAATAATTTCATTAGTGTTGCAAACCTAGTTATTCTTCAAGATACGAGTACCTAGTTCTAATATGTAATCCCAATCATTGAAAGGCAAAACCAGTTTTATATTGGTTTGCACGGGGTTTCATAGCTCAGAAAATTTGAGGATAAACTCATTTACAGATCCGACAATCTATTCTCATCTGATCATTGCCATCTTTTCCTCGCACCACCAAGTTCCCAAGAATTGCAAGATGAAACATTACCGAAAAAGAACCAAGAACATTGTTGATCGCACAAAAGCATCGATGTTTGTTAATCAAATAAAAGCATCCATGTATAAGACTCAGGCACTCAATCCTGTCAACCACACTGAAGACTGCAAATGTGTGTCAATGGGCTGGATGGCAGGCCGGGATGGGCCAAAGCCCAAATTGTGGATACTGTTAATCTCTGTAGTGCGGCCAGACGCATTGAGCGAGGGTGAAAACAGAGGTCATATTGCAGAGCATCTGAAGTTGAAACAGAACAAGGCGTGCTCGGACCTTGATGAACCCCAGATTCTTTCTAGTGTCTGCTCACTCCGAGGTATGGGGTGGTGAGAAGGACGAGAACTGCTGGATCTTCAGGTGCCTAATGAGCTCGGGGGTAGGCTCTGTAACTTGTTCCATAAGGCCGTATGCCCAGCTAGCCAGTCTCTTCATAGAACAGAGAGTCTCCTGCACCTCGGACCCGGGGAGATTTCTTTGCAAGACTGAATGCATTGAAGACCTTTTCTTTAATAAGATCTTACTTTCTAGCCTAACTTTTCTCGATTTCACCCTCCTGCTGCTTGCATAGTTCTAAAGAAAATTTATTGTTAGATCAATCTTGCAAGATTAGAATACAAAAATATTTCAAAAACAAATCTCGAGATCATAGTAATAATAATCAATAATCGTATCTTGAAATTCCTAAGCAATCATCTGGTGATCTACGCTAAATATCCTGCAAGAGAAAAAATTAATGATGGATAGATCTTCCTCTCCTCCTCTTGATGCCTGCCTCCTCAATGGGATGAGTTTCACCCCAAGAATGTAGAGATCCTAATGTCATAGAGTTTCTCTATGGACATGTATTTATAGAAGTAGAGCGGAGACCTAGCCTAATTAAAAAATCCTAATGGATCCACCCATTACAAAGCTCATTAGACGGATCAGGCCTACACCGATATCAGTTACATCATATGACTAAGACAATAGGATTCAAATAATATGACCACAGATAATATGGATTCTTTAACCATTCATTCATTCAGACGATAACTTAGCCCGTATTTTCATGATAAATCAAAATTAAGAAATTGATCTATAATCAATAGAAGCCCATCTAATAAGAATTTTCAATATTCTCTCACTTGGACGATATTGATCAAGACCCCTCTTTTTTATTCAAGAAAATATATTTATTATTATATATATAGTTTGAAAATGACTTCCGGGCTAAGTGCACCTCATGTGGCCACATATGCAAATATCCTGAATGAATAACATCTTTAGTCAAAAAAAAAAATTTCGATCCGCTAAAACCACTAATATTAAATCACAGTAGTCTTCATACCATTTATTGATATAAGACCTCTCTATAGTTATAAATGTTAGTAATCTTATCGACATGGATTTCAATGAAGTAGTATGTGTAGTATAAACTTTGTACCCATATGATCAAAATATACAAAATTCATCATCAATCCACTTTATGGTTTCTAATGAAACCTCTTTATGTTTTCCAATAAAAGTTACAACAATTTTAAACTTATATTGTAATTTCATCATATGTCTCAAGATGAGTCCTTTATATCTTAGGATGAATTATGATATCAACAATATCAATTACAATATAAGCAATGCTTTTATATTTAAGATTTCAATTCAAATAAAATATTTATGCTTAAGCAACATCTTTATGCTTAAAATTTTTATTTAAACAGTATTTATAATCAACCATATATCCACAAATATAAATATAATATTTTATTATAAAATAATAATAAAAATAAAAACTTTATAACATCTATATAATATCCAACAAAATAATGTTTCCACTAACCAAGTACATCAAAAGATTCTAATAAACCTATATTTTTAACATGTTTAATAAATATAATGAATCTAAGTGATTTGGTCAATAGGTCCATCAGCATTGCATCCATCTCCATATGTTTAATTACAAAATCTTTTTTTTAATCAAATTTTTGACTGTCAAATATTTTATCTTTATATGGTTAGAGATGATGAAAAAATTTATTATTCTTGTGGAAAGAACAATATAAGCTGCACTATTATTATAGTAACTCTAAAATAGTTTTGAGATAGAATCAATAATCATAAATTCTAGGATGAAGTCCTTTAATTAAACAGTATGAGTTGCAGCTACTAACATGCCACAAACTCTACCAGCACTGCACAAGATGCCACAAGAGTCTATTTCGAACCTTTTAAATACTAGCTCCTCCAGTCATCATTAAAATATAATAAAATTATATTTTATATAATTCATACAACTAACAAATTAGAATCACATATCTAATTATCTTAAGATAATCAAATCTTTTAAAAGTCAGCATACATTTTGTTATGGTTTTTTATAAATATCTCATAACCTTTTTGCTATATTTCAAATTCTCCATATATGGATTTATCATATATCTATCAAAAATACTTATGATATATGCTATATCAGATTAGGTGCAAATTTATACATACATCAAACTACATAGTAGTTGAATGAGGTATATTCTTCATGGATTTTTTTCTGCATCATTTTAAGACACTGGTTTCTTCTGAATTTATCTCTCTTGACCATACATATATATTTAAGTTTACAATTATGCATACCAAAAGCATTTAGTATACTACCAATATGAGCCTTTTAAAATAGCTCTAATATATTACGGACTATTCTAGTGAATCTTAAACCAAATATAACTAAAATTTCTCTAGGATCCTTCATATCAAAGATCTTAGATAGCATAATTTGGTCTCATGCAATAATAGAGTCACTACTGGCAAATAAATAGTATCAATACATAAGTCAAAGTAGAGGAATTTACTTTCACTGACTTCAAGATCCATATATTGATCCACTCTATTATTGACAAATCCCATAAAATCCCATGTCATCAAACTTAAGATATTAATTTTTTGATGACTGCTAAAGACCATAAATATACATCTTAGGTCAAAGTGGATTGCCAGTGCTATGATTACACTTAAAGAATTCTTATAAGAGACTTGAAGAAAAAGTCTCTTTGTAATTTATGCCTCTTTCAAAGTATCCTTATGCGATCAATCTGACATTAAAGAATTCAATATTATCTTTAGAGTCATTCTTAATTATAAACACCTGCTTACACATTATAGTCTCAGATCCTTTAGGTAATTCTATCAAATTCTATACTTTATTTTTAACCATAGACTGTATTATATTATATATAACTTTAAGCTACTTAGTTTACTAGAAGCATACAATAGTCTGATCATATGAGACTGAATCAACCACATGGCCAATGTCATGATCATTTTCAACAAAATAGTCATTAAGAATGATAAGTTTTCTTTTCTTTATGTGATTTTTTTATTGGTACTTCATCAACTAACTATGGAAGTGCTATAATCAGTTCATAAATCTAATATTGCTCTCCCACTATCCTTCTAGGATGAAATATAATATTTTCTTAAACAACTAGAATAAGAATAATTATTTATCTTTTTTCTAATGTCATATCTTCAGTATAAGAGCATCTGTAATCATCCATATCAAACTCTAAAAATTTAGTATGATTAGACTCAATAATCTTTGTATCTTTATCAAGATAATAAAATTTGTATCCTTTAAAATTATCTGGATAGTCAATTAAATAGCAAGAAGTTCTCGTCAAAACTTTTATTGTCGGATTATACATCTTATACTTTGTAGGGCACCCTTAGACATAAAAAAAAAATTAGTATTGGGCTTCCTACCAACCAATAATGCAAAAGATATCCTGAGAACTGTCTTACTTAGAACTCTATTCAAGATATTGATGGCAGTCTTTAAAGCCTTACTTTAGAAATATCATGACAAATTATATCTTTTCATCCATATTATTTTATTCAAAAGTTTCAGGAATCTTGTATTAAGAGCTGCCCCATATTTTTGTAAGTATTTGGCAAAAGATTCCACTTATGTTGGTATGAATGAGTTTCAAAAGCTTATTACTATATATGAACTCGATATTTTTAGTTTTAACAAATTTGCTCCTAAAGCAGTCAACATAAGATGAATGTACTAAAACTAATTGAAGATAGAATTATATTATCTATCAATCTTTGAATCATCTCTTTAGAAATGTGACTCAATTACTTATATCACAATCCCAAGCATTAGCCTTTAGCCAGTTGTCTTTTAAAGGATAATATAATTTATATATATATGATTTTAAACTGGCTAAATTGCACAAGGAGAGAATTAAGAGCATGAGGAATAGGGATCTCAAATTATTAAGCTTAGGTACAATATTCTCTAGTTTTATAATGTAAGTCCTAATACCATCATGCCATTATATTGATTAATTTATTTATTAGTTATCTAGCCTTTATATTATTAGATTTTGCATATCTTCTTAACAGTGAGGTCAAAGAAAAAATTACGTATAATAACCATTCTTAAGTATAACATCCAGAATGGTATCAAAAGTGAACCTTTTCTTGATTTTTAGGCTAAGATGATTCATTCTCTACCACTTTTTGAAGAAAGTTTGTATTCTTGAGTACTCTCACTAATGATCTAAGATGGAGGATCATCACTCAATGTAACATCCAAATTCTATCAAACATAATGCTAGCTCAATTTTATTTCTATATTTTATAGTTTATTCCAGTTAGAATCTTAATGGAAGTATTAATATTACTCAATGCAGAGTACTAACTGCTAAACAATCCTCATGCAGTTAATCAATAGATAAATATAAATAATATATACATATGCTTAACAATCTATATTAGCATTATTTTAATAAGAACCCTTGGTGCAAGTCACAAACTTTCTTTGAAAAGAAAATAACCCACATAAGGTGTCTCTCTCCAATATATAATATTATTCAATGCAATGGTATTAACTGCTAAACAACCTTTATGCAGTTAATCAATGGACAATATGGGTAACATATATATGCTTGAAAATCTTTATAAGCATTATTTTAATAAGAGTTCTTAGTGCAATACCATAATTTTTTTTTGGAAAGAAAGTGGCCCACATAAGGTATCTCTTCCACGTCTAATGGAATCAACCTAGCAAGGTATATATTATTAACTTTCGGAAGTTCATCTATTCTGATAGAATGAATTCCTAGGCTATGCTCCTCACTAGTCATAAAATATTTTATTTCAAAATTATAACACACGGCAAACTTCCTTTGGACAGATGATTGTATACAATAATTTCGCAACACTTCTCAATCCCTTTTAAATATTATATAGAATAATCTTATAAACGTTAGTGAATGGGCCACTTTGGTGGTCACCATCTAATAAAATCTTCAAGCCTTCAATTAGGGATCAACCAATCATACCCATAAATTTGTTTATTTAAATTAATATACCAATAGCTAGCAATCAATCAAAGATTAATATATCTGATCTCATGAAATACTGAATAGAGACATCTTACAAATTTTAACAAATGGGTCACTTTAGTGGTCACTATCCATTGAGACCTACAATTCTCTTAATCATGGATCAACCAGCCATACTCATAAATACATTCATTCATCTTGATATATTAATATCAAGCAATCTGTCAAAATTTAACATGTCTAATCTTCTTAAATATAAAAAATAAAGAGATTTTGTAAATCCTAATAAATGGGCTACTTTAATAGTCACCATACATTAAAATCCACAATCCTCTAAATCAGGGATCAACTCATAAAATATATCATTATTCAAATCAAATATGAGAGTACAAAATTTGTAATGATATATTTAAGGATCATCATGCAATTAGACTATATAGCAAAGATTATAACATAATTATCCAATTATAATTATGTAATGAACTTTAAAATAGGGAGTAGTCGGCAACATAAATACTTTAATTTATAATGAAGCCTCACTTTAAGACCAAAAATTACTTTTCTGAGGACTATCATCAGAAATAAATCTTTTAAAAGGTTAAACTGAAGTTTTTTTTTTTGAGATATTATTATGAAATAATGAGCTTTATTAGGGGCTAAACAGTAATATAGGGATCATTTCATATAAATGGACTAAAGTGTAAATTTTTTAGGGATTGTTTTTTAAATATGTAGATTTTTGGGGGCTTAACTACACAATATGCTATTTGAAGAGAAATCCTGATTTTCCAAACCAGGTTCGTTCAGATCTGATCAGATCAAGAGATATATTTCAAAAAAAAAAAATTTTGATCTAAATTAGATCTAAGATGTTTCAAATTTAATTATTATTATTTTAAAATTTAAATAAAATTTAGATAAATTAAATTAAATTAAATTTACCTTGATATGGGTAATCCTATTATCCGTTGATGATCCTATATGCAGCGAAAGGTTCTGGATCTAGCTAAGCAAGTGCCTGGCCTCTATCGATATCCACTCGGACTGGATCTGAAGATCCTCTTCTTCTCTATCATGCCACCAAAAATTAGATCTGGATCTGATCTAGAGGATCTTCAAAACTCTTTTCGAAGATCAGCAGTCGTCCTTTGCAGCAGTGCAGCCTTCTAGCTTTCAGTCACCTTTCTTTGATCTGGATTGCACCAACCAAAAATCCAAAACTCCTTTTGGACATGGAGAGGAGAGGGAGAAGGTGGTTTGGCATGGAGGAAGAGGGGAGAGGCAGCCTTGGGTCGTGGGAATTGTGATTCCTTTCAATCACTTCTAATCATAATCTGGGTTGGGTGCAGGGTTTTATTTATAGACTGTCTGTGATCCAAATTCTCTTCTTCCCAACCAATCATAACTCTTTGTGAAATCAGATCTAAATCGATTGGTGGGAATAGAGTCCCCTGGATTCCTCCTTAGAGGGCGCCTAAGACCAATCAAAGTTGGTTCTTAGGAGAACTCTAATCGGAATCCAAAACAGAGATGGAGTCCTTGTACAACAAGGACTCCTAGGCGCCTCCAACTTGGGCACACACCAAGGGTGGCGTGCGCCCTCTTCCTTGCCAGGTTCTGATAGGGGGACAGGCCCCCACCAGCTCTCCAATAGGTGCATGACATGTGGTCAAAAGTCAAAGTATCAATGGTCAATATTTGACCAGTCAAAGGTAGACTTTTGACCAAAGTCAAAGAATAAGAAATGGCAGGTGACCAAAAATGGTAGGTAATGTCTTATAAAATAAGACAACCTTTTCTGACTTGGACAACCTCCAGTCAGACCATATGAAGGCCTCTGATTGAGCACAAATTCCTTTGGCTCAGATAGGACAACTTATTTATGATAGTAAAATAAGAACGTTAGGTTCAATCGAGTGCTAGCACGATTTTCTTGAACTTAATTGAATCTCATTCAGATCAATTGAACTGGACCAGTTTAATTGATGATCACTAGATTCAAACCTTTATTTGTGTGACCCAGTTAGGTTTAGTTCTATATGGTAATGGGATATGTCATGATCTCTATCATCGACATCATCGAAACTCCTTTCGATGGATCAGAACTCTTTTGATTCGAACAGCTAGAATGATCGATCATCTAAATCATTCTAATTGCTCCCAAAATCCATCAGTGACACCTAGCAGTATATGGTGGCAACCCATCAGAGCTGAATGTGAACCTCTTGGTGCAGCTACCTGTGTGATTAAGTCCTTCTATCTTGAGCCCCGATTAGATTAGGGTTGAGGTGAACTCATCAAACCCTAGTTTCTATCATATGATGTAATCATTCGATTCAAGTCCGATGTGAAAATCTAAATAGAAACTCTTTCTATTATTTCACTCTGCCACGGCCATGGACTTCTGGACTTGATTCTCATGATTATCATAGGGTTGCTCCTCTACCACCGAGATAGATAGATTCCATCTTGATGCTATCCAGTTCCTACAATGAACATGCTATAGCCAACATACACGTCAGGATTTTGAATGGCTAGGAGACCGAGTAATGGTGTAGTTAAACTATAACACCCTCAAGGTGAACTGCCGATGCACCTTAGGTCAAAGAACCAGACACACTACTACAGCATCGAGTCAGTCATTGACGAGAAAGTAGACTCCCAAATGACTACTCGAGGTGATCACGCTTAGTGCCCTCGTTCTCTAACGAGTACTTGTACTCTTGCTTCGGTGTCTCCACATCGTAGACTCAAGACTCATCTATTAAAAAGAAGCGATTGTACACAAACCTTTCGGATCAATCACCATCCTCGTGATGATCCTATGGTCGGGAGCATTTTATAAGTTAACAATGATTATTCATGTCTTAAATTTTCAACTCTTGAAAAAATAAATTATCATTACCATTAACTCAAAGGATGTATCTGAAGGGAAATCCTGATTTCCCGGTCCAGGTTCGTCCAGATCTGATTAGATCAAGAGATATATTTCAAAACTTTTCTCTTGATCTCAATCAGATCTTGATATGTTTCAGATCTGATTCTTATTATTTTAATAAATAAAATAAAATAAGATAAATTAAATCAAATTTAATTTACCTGATTTGGGTAATCCTATTACCCTGTAGATGATCCTGATTGCAGCGGAAGGTTCTGGATCTTAGCCACGCAAGCGCCTGGCCTCTACCGGTATCCACTCGGGTTGGATCTGGAGATCCTCTTCTTCTCTATCACACCTCCAAAAATCAGATCTGGATCTGATCTGGAGGATCTTCAAAACTCTTTTGAAGATCTGCAGTCGTCCTTTTGCAGCAGCGCAGCCTTCTTGCTTTTGATCGCCTTTCCTTGATCTGAATCGCACCAACCTAAGTCCAAAACACCTTTTGGACGTGGAGAGCAAGGGGAGAAGAGACTATGGCATGGAGAAGGAGGGGAGAGGCAGCCTTGGGGCGTATCTAATAGCATTCACTTTCACTTGGAATTAGGGTTGGGCGCAGGGTCTTATTTATAGACCTCTTGTGATCCAACTCCTCTTCCTCTCAACCAATCACAACCCTTTGTGAAATCAGATCTAAATCTGATTGGTTGGAATAGAGACCCCTGGATTCCTCCTTAGAGGGCGCCTAAGACCAGTCAAACTGGATTCTTAGTAGAACTCTGATTGGAATCCAAAAGGGAGGTGGAGTCCTTGTCCAACAAGGACTCCTAGGCGCCTCCTACTTGGGCTCACGCCACCCTTGGCGTGCGCCCTTCTCCTTGCCAGGTTCTGGCAGGGGGACAGGCCCCCACCAGCTCTCCAATAGGTGCATGACATGTGGTCAAAAGTCAAAGGGTGAATGGTCAACGTTTGACCAGTCAAAGGTAGACTTTTGACCAAAGTCAAAGAACAAGAAATGGCAGGTGACCAAAAATGGCAGGTAATGTCTTACAAATAAGACAACCTATTCTGACTTGGACAACCTCCAGTCAGACCATATGAAGGCCTCTGATTGAGCACAAACTCCTTTGGCTCAGTCAGGACAACTTATTTATGATAGTAAAAGAAGAACGTTAGGTTCAATCGAGTGCTAGCACGATTTCCTTGAACCTAATTGAATCTCATTCAGATCAATTGAACTAGATCAGTTCAATTGATGATCACCAGATTCAAACCCTTGTTTGTGTGACCCAGTTAGGTTCAGTTCTGTATGGTAATGGGATATGTCATGATCTCTATCATAGACATCATCGAAACTCCTTTCGATGGATCAGAACTCTTCTGATTCGAACAGCTAGAATGATCGATCATCTAAATCATTCTAATTGCTCCCAAAATCCACCAGTGACACCTAGCAGTATATGGTGGCAACCCATCAGAGCTGAATGCGAACCTCTTGGTGCAGCTACCTGTGTGATTAAGTTCTTCTATCTTGAGCCCCGATCAGATTAGGGTTAAGGTGAACTCGTCAAACCCTAGTCTCTGTCATATGATGTAATCATTCGATTCGAGTCCAATGTGAAAATCTAAATAGAAACTCTTTCTATTATTTCACTCTGCCATGGCCATGGGCTTCAGGACTTGATTCTCATGATCATCATAGGGCTGCTCCTCTACCACCGAGGTAGATAGATCCCATCTTGATGCAATCCAGTTCCTACAATGAACATGCTATAGCCAACATACACCTCAGGGTTCCATATGGCTAGGAGACCGAGTAATGGTGTAGTCAAACTATAACACCCTCAAGGTGAACTGCCGATGCATCTCAGGTCAAAGAACCAGACACACTACTGCAGCATCGAGTCAGTCATTGACGAGAAGGTAGACTTCCTAATGACTACTCGAGGTGGTCACGCTCAGTGCCCTCGTTCTCTAACGAGTACCTGTACTCTCGCTCCGGTGTCTCCACACCGTAGACTCAAGACTCATCTACTAAAGAGAAGCGATCGTACACCAACCTTCCGGATCAATCACCATCCTCGTGATGATCCTATGGTCGGGAGCTGTTTATGAGTTAATAATGATTATTCATGTCTTAAATTTTCAACTCTTGAAAATATGAATTATCATTACCATTAACTCAAAGGATGTATCACAGACACTAAATACACATGTGTGATAGAAAATAACCCATTTTTAATTATAGTCAAAATTACAATTTTGCCCCTAGAAGTGTATTACAAGTGTCAGCCAATTCTGGCTTCTAGGGCACATATATCTAACAAAAATCCAACTTGATTATATAATAATTTTTTTAAATAATTTATTACTATTTTAATTATCTGATGATTAAAAAATCATATATGGCCATTAGCTTAAAGCATAAGAAATTGAGACAAGAATATGCATCAATATAGTTGGATTTTATACATGCAGTTTGCATTTTACGATCACCATCATGTAGTTGCAATGATCATTTATCCAAAAAAATCATCCTATAATCA